>VZTF01009288.1:40777-70789 GCA_013397755.1 Cnemophilus loriae
TTTTTTTAAATGTGTTTTTGGCAGCAGCACGAAACATGGGCCAAGGTGGACACTGCAAAAGCACTGCCGAGGAGGCACAGCTGGGACAGGGACTCCTGATTTTCTCCATTATGGCTGGGTTTGTGGTGATTTTGGGTGGACGCTCTCCCTCCTGCTTCTGGCTGGCCACATTTTCAAGGGCAGGCTGTGCAGGGCTTGGAGCAACCTGGTCTGGCAGGAGGTGCCCCTGCCCGTGGCAGGGGGTGGAATGAGATGAGCTTTAAGGCTCCTTCCAACCCAAACCATTAAACGTTTCTGGGATTCTATGATTCCCTTCCCAGGGGCGTTCTGGGGATGAATGGATGCTCACAGAGAAGCTGGATCCCACTGCTCAGTGCAGGTGACCCTGGGCCACCCACCTTCACTCACCGCCCACGGCAGCTGACAACGTGTTTCCACTCCCCCCTTTCCTCTGCCTCTCCTCCAAAAAGCCTCTCTCCCATTCATATCCATTTTTAAAGAAAACACACAATCAATAGTCTCTCGGGCTGGAATTTCATTAAGGTTTTCATTGCACTCGCTATCGATTGGCAGCGGGGCCGGGAGCTGCACGGAGCGGGCCCGGCAGCCCCGGCTGGTGCCGTGCCCTGCCTGTGCCACGGGACCAGCCAGACCCTCCTGAAGGGGAAAGGGCCATGCAGAGGATGTGGCTGCTCCCACACACGCAGCAGGAAGCCCAGCATCCCAGCTTTTACTGACTCCTAGATTTTACTAACCATCGCTAAGAGCAAAACCAGGAGCCCAGGGAAGGGCTGGGAAGCTGGGGTTTCTTTTGTGAACCAGGACAAATGCTTTGTGATTGCAAAGGCTTTGGGACATAACAGGCTCTGTCCTGCCTTCCCCCCATGGGATGCTGCTCGTTTCAGGATGTGGAACCGGGCTGGAATGCCGGGCCTTGCTTCCATCAAACACGGGGGCTGCGAGTGAAAAACACCCCAGGGCTCCGAGTGTGGAAGGGCACGGTTTGCTCCGCTGCTGCTCGGTCACTTGGAAAATCAAGTGAAAAATCCCAACCTCTAAAAGGGCTCGTGGGCTAATTTTAGGTCTGGGCCTTGACCAGAGAGATTTACAATAATTGCCAGGGTGAAAGTTTAACTTCTCCCGCGACTTTTCTCAGCAATCCCCAAGGAACTGCGTTCTGCTGCGCAAAGAGCATCCCCGGGCCAGCTCCCCAAATTGCCTTTTTAAGGCTTTATATTTAAACCGAAGCCACAGGCTGCCGTCAACGGGACAGAAATCCCTCACGAGTCCCAGCCTGCAGCCAGTGGGAGCTCCTGTGGATGGGGATGAGCTTTGGCCCAAATCCTTATCCCCGTTTTCTGGCCCTGCTCACCCCTGTGCCAACCCCACAGACGCAGAGCAGAGCCCCCATGGACACCCCTGTTCCTGCTCACCACTAAACCCTTTTAACAGGACCCACGACAGGAGCAAAGCAGAACACGTTGCTTGTAGAACCACGGCCTTCCTGCTATGCTAAATGATTTAAAACTGGTGGTGAATAAACCTAGTATCTGCTCGCTCCTGCCAATTCTCATTACTCCGGGACTCCCTCGGAGCGATTAGCTGCCTTAAAAAAAAAAAAAAAAAAATTCGCTGGAAGGAGTCAAGCGAGTGGCTCAGCCAGCGCTGGGGAGGGCTGCTGGCAGCATCCCGGCTGGAGCGTGACGTGCCCTTGAAATCCTGTGCCCGGAGGCATCCGGCATCCGAGCGGTGCCAGCTCCGGCAGCGCGCCCTCCGCCGCCCGCGCCTCCCGGCAGAGCTGGGCAGCTCCACTTCCATCCTCGCCACGTCCCGGGGCGGCCGCGGGGTGATCCGGGCAGCGGGGACCGCCGTGCTGCGGCTGGTTTTCTTGCAAAACCCTCGTGCTGTGGGTTTGCGACTCCACAAAACCGTGGCGGGGAGAGAGGACTGTGTTGGGGGGCGGGTGGAGGTAAAGGGGTTTGTCCAGCATCCCGGGAAAAAGCTGGAAAGGAAGTTAGGAGCCCGCCGTGGCCGGGGCAGCCCGGCCGTGGAACCGTTCCGTGTGGCAGGCACGGCAGAGCCGGGTGTGTGTGTGAGCTGTCAGCCAGGCAGACAGGCCCCAGGCACCTCCCGGGCTGTCACAGCTGCAAATTGTCCAGGAGCAGCCTCTAATGGGATGTAAGGGGAGGATTTATTGGAGGAAGATGTCACAGGGATGAAAGCGGAAAAGAGAGGAAACCAAGAGAAATAGCGGTTTGGGTTTGTATTTGTTTGTGCAGGAGAAATGGGTTTAAAATGTCCTTTGGTGTGTTGGAGAAGGCAAACAGGCAGTGACAGCCCAGCCATGGGGCTGGAGGAGCCTTCACTGATGGGAAGACCTTGATGTGCAAATTCCCTTCTCCTCACCCTGCAACTCAGGATTTACCTTCGAGAGGGAGCAAAGCTCTTTCCTTTCAACACAAAAACTGTGGTTAATATTTCCTCTGTGACCTGAGCTTTTCCTTCCACAGGGTGTCTGTGCAGCCCTGGGTGAGTGATGCTCTCCCAGGATGACCTCAGAGATGGACAAGCCCAACCACGGACCAGAACAAAGCCAGCTGAAATTCCCTGGGAGAGGATGTACAAACAGAAAGGGATACAAAAACAGGACTAAAACCCATCCTCATCTTTCTGTGGGATAACCAGTGGAGTTTGGATGGAGATGGAGAACAGCAGCTGAGCGCAGGAGGCGTGCTGGAGAGTGGTCAGCCAGCTCTCAGCATCAGCAGTTCACCCCACATCCTTTTTGTGTGCACACAGCCTGGCCCTCACCACATCGCGGCTCTTCTGTGCTTCAGACATCTGCTCAGGGTTGTGCTCAGTGGCCTCTCGGTGTCTGACTCAGATGGGATGGAGTAATATTTGGAGTTGATGAGTGGGGAGGGAGTGCAATCTCACTGTCAGGTGGAAAAAGGGTTCAGGGCTTGGTGCTTCTGCAGTCCTGATGGTGCCGGAAGGATTAGGAGCAAAAAGGGGGTGTTCAGCTCTGTATCAGCAGACACAATTCAACATTTCCCATCTGACGGTGGTTTGTTCTGCCTGATCTTGATGCCTGCAAGAAGGACAAGTCTCTGCTGCTGCATCCTGCTGGGATGGAACTCACTGGGCCTCTCAGAATGCCACGGACCTGCACCAGCAGGGTCCATTCGTGTTCTCTCTGTGTCTCCTGGGAGCATGTTTGAAGGGAGAGAGGTGCATCCCTACTTTTTTGACTGATCCCGTGTTGTCCTGTAATTCTATATTATTTATGTTTTTTTTCCTGCTACAAAATCACAGAAAAAGCTGATTTAGAAGGGACCCACAAGGATCATCGAGTCCAACTCCTGACCTTGCACAGGACCATCCCCGAGAGTCTCATCCGTGTACCTGAGGGAGGATTGTCCAAGCAACAACACCTCTGAGGACACCTCCTTCCCTCCCTCGGGCCACCGCGGGGGAAGCCACGGGAGCCTGGCACTGGTGCTGCTGCTGCTCTTCTTCCTCCTGCTGATGCAAATGAAAAGCGATGCTGTCGCTGTGCTCCAGCCCCCTCTCGGCACCTCTGGCGGAGCTCAGGTGGGGAGCTGGCCGAGCGTGCCGTGCTGTGAGCAGGGGCAGAGCCCCGTGTCGGGGCGGGCACTCAGACACCAGTCCTTGTGCTGGGGGAACGTGAACTGGGGCTGCAGAACTGAAACTTTAGCAAAAAAAACCCCATAAACCACAGTGTATTCACTCCTGCCTCCTCTCGCCCCAAGGCTCTGTTCCCTGTGGCTGTGCTGGCCCTGCTGGGGTGACCAGGTCTGCGTCTCTCCCAGGGGGACTGGCACCTTCTGCACCTTCTCTCCCAAACCACCTCCTGTCTCTGCAGGCAAAGGTCAGAGGTTATCAGCTGCTCGCGGGTTGTCTCTTAAAAATCCCTTTTCTTTGTGCTGCTCTGCTCTGCTGGGGCTGCGCCTGAGAAACGGTGTCAGAGGCTTTGCCTGCGCAGAGACCACGGAGGAAAAGGCTTCAGAAACCTCTCCCCACCCCCTCCGTGGCTGTGCTGCCCTGGGCAGGGAGGTTTCCAGGAGCATCACCCTTCAGTCACCTCCTGCACCTGCATCCGTTTGGTGGGGACAGGCTGGGACTCCTGCTTGCCAGTCCTGACCCACAGCCAGGGTGGCGGAGCTGAGGAGCACAGGACCACGTCCCTGGATCTGTCCCAGGTCGGATCCTTCCCCCTTGCTCTTCCTGGGTATCACAGCTGTGGACTCCCTCGATGCTGCCACTCCAGGATCCTGTTATCCCAGAGGTCCTTCCAGCAGCCTCCAGCCAGCAGGAGCCAAACCCCTGGAGATTTCAGACACAGAAAAAGGGCTTTCTCCTTTCCCACTCGCAAACACAGCAGCTCTTTGCACCTGGAAGCCTTGGGGAAAACTGTGCTGCTCCTGCCAGCAAAGGGCTGATCTTTGCTGTGTGGGATCCTCTCCCCAAGTAGGTTTTTCATTGCAGTTTTCCAGGGTTTTGCTTTTCCTACAGGCTGGAAAATGCCCTTCTGGCAACCTTGGCTTTGAAGCAGCCCCACGCTGCTGGGTCAGGCTGGTGTTGGTGTTCCTGCAGTGCCCAGCTCTCCTGCAGCAGCTCTGAATGCTCCCTTGCATGTGTTCAATAAAAAAAAAAAGAAAAAGCATAAAATATTAAAGGAAAAACCATCGTTGCCTGGACTCAGAGCAGCTCTTAAAAATGTTAGCAGCTCCAAAATCCCAAATTTCTATTGGCTTTGAAAGCTTCTTCCATCTTTTCAGCAGGCTGCGGGGAGCCAGGCAAGGTGTGTGTGAGGAGCAGGGCTGGTGGGCAAAGTGCCCCCGAAGAAGTTCCCAAGATGAAGCCACGTGGCCCAAAGCAGCAGCCAGGGAAATTCCATAACCCTGTGAACCTTCAGGGGCCGGTGTGTGGAGGGGAACTGGGAAAAAGCCCTGGAAAATCCCATTTCTGTGCCAAGGCCCTGGGAAGTGGTCAGTGAGGGCAGATTGTGCCACCCCGGGGGAGAGGGACACCACGCAGGGACAGGACAGGTGCCATCCCACCCCCAGGCACTCGGGATCTGCAGCATCTGCTCGTGGGGGAGGTGTTGGAGTCCCCTCCACCAGTGGGGGCCCTGAGGGGCTTTTCCTCTGCAGGGGAATGGCAATGCCTTGCCTGCTCCCACCCCAATCCCAAACCAGTCCCGGGGTTGGTGGGATGCTCGATGGGATGAGGCTGCAGAGGGGAGTGTTTGCAGAACAAAGCAGTTTTTTTTAAGGCAAGGAGCCCTTTCCTGGCTGGGCAGGGGGGCAAGAGGGGGTTGCACTGCAGATTCGCTGTCCCCCAAAAGTGAAGGATTTAGGGAACATCAGTGGGATCATTCATGCCAGTCCAGCCCAGAGCCCTCCCCTATGCTAAACATCTTCACCAAGCCTCTAAAACCACCAAGAAGCTATTAAAAAAAAATTGCTATTGCCTACAGAGCGCTTTTTTCCCCCAAGAGTTTCTCGGGGGGCCCTTCCCTGATCCTGCTGCAGCTGGAACCTGCAGGATCAGCTTCCCGAGCCTCACCTGAGCATCCCCGCTCGGGCAGGCACAGCTCCGGCAGGCTCAGCCTGGACCGGCGCGGCGAGAAGGGGTTTCCATAGCGACAGGCACCTGAAAGGCCCCAGCTCCTGGGTGTTCAGGGCAAGGATTTGGGGCGGGGTGTGCTGAGGATGTATCCCAGAGCTGGATTGCTGCTCGGGTGCAGCACGGTCCCGGGGCAGCTCCACACCTCATAAATCCCACCTGGCACCTCCTTTCTCGTCCTCCCGGGGGGTCCCGGCGGGATGCTCAGCTCCTGTAGAGACCCCGGTGCTGCCAGCCTGGCCCTGCCTGCCCCGGGGAGCTGGGGATTGTGGCCAAACCCCCACGGGTTCCCCTCGGCCCCCGCTCCCTCCACGGCTTTTTTTGGCTGCCACGTGCCGGCCGCCCCCGCTGCCGGTGGGGATGGTTATTCCGGGCAAGGAGAGAAGTCACAGGAGCTTGTTCCGGGGCTGTGGTGCTGCCTGGGGGGCAGCGGGGTGCCTAAACACCCTCCCAGCGTGTCCCCGTTGGGAAACGAAGGGCTGGGGCTGGGGTGACCCCCTGGCACTGGCTGCTGTCCCCACGAGGATCCCTTGGAGAGGGTCCTTGCCCACGGGCCCTCCAGCATTCCCGGTGCCAGCGCGGCATTTCCACCTCGAGTGCCTCATTTGGGATTCCCTGCCCTCAAGGGAACAGGTTTTTGGGGCGGGGGGAGGGCGAGGCGAAGGTGCTTCCCTTGCCCGGGGAGCTGGAAAAGCCTGCGCGCCCGTCTCCAGGGAGACTCTGCAAACAAGGAGCAGGGGGAGGGGGCGAGGGGGGCACTCCATATGCTGCACCAGCTTTCGGCCTGGCCTGCCGTCAGATGTCTCGCACAACAGGAAGCAATAAAGCAGTTATTGCCAGCCGGCACCTTCCAGCACGGAGGAGCCTCCTTTGCCCGCTGGAAAGTGGGATTTTGCCCGGAATCCCACGTAGGGTCCCTATTAACAGGGTTAGGGGGCTCACGTGTTACTAGAGCTCGCGGCAGAGGTGCCCAGCTCTGCTGCAGCAGGGGATGGTGCCAGCCCATCACCGGGATAACCCCGCTGTGCTTCCCACATCCCTCTGCTAGCTGCTGTCCCCTCTCCCGTGGCACCGGGTGTCCCAGCATCAGGAAAAGCACCGCGGCAACATCAGCCTGGCCGAGGCACTTCCCAGCATCCAAACCCTGCTGTCCTTTTTAACACAGCCCGTCCAAGCCCAGCAGCTCTGTCTGCTCCGTGTATTGGGGAGGAAATGAGAGGGACGGTGGTTCACGGATTGCAGTGGTGTTCATCCTTGGATGATAATTCCTGCTGCCCGGCTGGAATTCCTGGCTGAACTGGAGCGTGTCTTCAAGGCAGATGTTCAGCTGCGATTTAAAGGCACCCAGTGGTGGAGATGCAGCACCACCATTTCCCTGCCTGCTTGTAGCGGATAATTAGAGCCACATTTCCAAAAATAAGTACCTGTGGCCGGCCTGGCCAGGTTCCTGCCCCCAGATATCCAACCCCTTATGCATTACCTCCTTTTTCCCCGCAGGGGCTGTGTCCGTGCGTTTATGGGGATACCCAAACCGCTCATATCTCACCCCCCTTTTTCCTGCGCGGGCTGTGTCCGTGTGCTGACCCTGCCCTGATCCCCCCACACTCTGTTTATCCACCACACGCACCGGGTACACCCTGAACTTGAAATAACCTGGGCTGGCGGCGCGTTCCTGCCGGCGCTGGCTCTGCCCGTGTTTGTGTTTGGAGCTCCTTTCCTGCCGGCCGGAGTCTCGCTGGCATCCTGCGCGCCGGGCGCTGGCTCCGCCGCCTCCAGCCCCGCTCGGAGCCATCGATCTCCCTTTTCCATTTGCCTGCCCGTGTGACAGTGGCTCCGGAGCCCCGCTGCCAGCAGGGACGGAGCGCAGGGACGAGGCGCCCGGACGGAAACCTTTAGGAAATCGCATTATTGGTTTTTTATGGCACTGCGATAATTGCTGCCGCGGTTTGCCCTGCACGCAGTGCTCGTCCCGGAGCTGCCAGGGCGTTCGGCAGCCCCTGCACGGGGCTGGGGTGGGATCAGCCCCCTCAGCCCTGCCCGATGGGCTGCAGCCCCAGATCACAACAGATTGGCCACATCCTGGCAGTGATTTCTCTCTTGTCTCCTTTGCCCACGGCAAAAACTGAACTTGTGACCCAGATGTGAGCAGCCTGTTATCTCGTTAGCCAGCCCAGCTTCCCCAGGAGCCTTTTATTAGCAGATAAACCCCCGAAATTCAGCCTGGGTCTCTGAGATGGGCTGGGAGATTTGCAGGTTAAACAGATATAAGAAGCACAGGTTTGCCCATAATTATTTTCCTGAATATCTGTCGATACTAATTAAAATTGTTTCCCGTAATTAAATTTAAAACAGCACTGGAGAGCAAGGGGTCGCTGAAATCCCTTTCTTTTGAATCACTCGGGGATAAAAGGGGTTTTCAAATCAAATTAGTAAAAAAATCCATTCCCATTTCCTCCCCCTGCCTCCAAGAGAGGGACAGACCGTGGGGTGCTTTGGGGCTGCCCTCTGAGCCTGGCTGAAAGTGGGGTTTAGGGGGGTGCTGGGGCTCTGTGGGTCTGTAGGGGGCTGTAAGTAGAATTTGGTGTGTCCCCAAAACCCAGCACAGCCAGTGACACCCCAGAGCTGGATCAGGCAGGGCACGAGGAATTGACTGTGCCCTAAATCCCACACGTGCCAGGACAACAAGAACAGTGCTGCTCCTGCTGCTCTCCAGGCAAACCCTGCACAGGGTGAGCTGGTTTGGAGCTCTTGCCCAAACCTGGGGCTCCTGCTTGCTTTGACTGATGCACTGCTTCATTTTTCTGGAGGAAAGGGGTTTGGACACAGCACTGCCAGCACTTCCAAGTTTGGCTGGGGGTGCCAGGAGGTGTTGGGGGCTGGAGGAGCTGTCTCCCTGTGCCTGGCCACTCCAGGACACCCTCACATGCAGGGCATCTCCCGAGGCACCAAAACTGCAGGATTTTGTTTCGTGCTGTGCAGGAACATCTCACTGTCCCGGCACACCCCGCTCTGCCCGGAATCACCGGGATCCCCTGGAGCCCAGCACCTCCAGCACAACCCTGGGAAGCAGCTCTGAAAACTTGGCTGAGGCTCTGGGCAGTGACCCGAGAGCCCTCCCCAGCTCAGGCTTTCCCTGCCTCCGGACACAGGGTTTGGCAGCCAAAGCCGGGCTCTTGGGAGCGGCTGCCGGGGACACCCGGACATCCCTGGGCTGCTGCAAGGTCACCAGGGCTGGGACGAGCCAGCCGAGGTGAGCTGGACAGGCAGGGCCATGCCCTGGCAGTGGGAGCAGCTGGAGGCTGCAAAACTGTGAGATCAGAAGAGAAAACAACAGCCCACATCTAACGCCTGCCCTCCCCGGGAGGGATTCTGGGACAAGTCAGTGAGCTTGTCATTTTTATTTTGGATGGAAGGAGGTGACAGCTCTGCTTGAGGGACAAAATTCAGCAGCTCCAGGGGACTGGCAAGAGCCAGGTATCCCGGGGGGCTGGAAAACCTCTGCCACAGAGGCCCCTCGTGGTGGGGGGGAACAGCTCCTGGCCCTCCCCAGACCCCCTCGCACTGCTGGGCTTGGCCAAAGGAAGCTGTGCCTAAAACCCAAAGCAGCCCAGCTCTGCCAGGCTGGGGCTGCTGGGGTCTCCCAGGGCTGGAAAAGCAAGGAAAAAGGAGGCTGAGGAGGAGGGGGATCATGAGCAGCTCACCAAAATTAGCCGGGCAAATTTACACCGTTCTGCTGGAGCGCCTTTGCCCACAGGCACGTGCGGATATCCAGAATATCTCAGGGTTTGGAGCAGCCTGGGCTCAATTCCCGTGGTTCTGCTTCCCCAGAGCCTGTCTCAGGCCCGTGGGATGCCGGTGTTCGTGGCAGCTGGGACGCTGGCTCCAGCACACGGGGACAGAGGTCCTGCCCTCCCCGGCGCTGCGAGACATCGCTGCCTGTAGCTGCTGTAATGGGTTTCTAAAATTAGCTGCACACTCTGCCCTTGGACTCGAGCAGGACATTTCTCAGTTGTTTAATATCAAAAGTCCAAAAAAATAAAAAAGGAAGCAGAGCACAAAAGCCACCCAGTCAATGCATGGCTAAGTTTATTTTATCACTCGTCCAACAGAACTCGACATCTATTTTAAGTCATTTATGAGGAGTACAAGTGTGAATAGCTGCAGAAGTTTTGCAATTCCAAGACACTACATAGCTGCTAAAAAAAGCAAATTTAACCTTCCCAACAAAGCCCCAACAAGCAGCCCACCCTTCCCTGGATCATGTTTCCCAGCTACTGATTTCAGGCAGCCAAATCATCTCCCCCAGATCTGAAGTTGATTAGTTTATGAAGAGGGCCCCAGCCATGGCAGCATCACCCCCTCGCTGCATCCTGGGGTGTTTCCCTTCTGTTTGGGCTCGGTTTTCCCTGTGCCCAGCGGGACGGGAGCAGGTTGGTCCCTCGGGGTTTATCCCTCCCTTCAATTTATGAGTATTTTGCATTTTGCCACCGGCCACAGCTCCTATAAATAAACCCTGGCTGCCCGTGGCAGATGTGAGGCCTTTCCCTGCCCGCACGCTCCGTTAGAGGCCCCGGCTTCCCAGCAACGGGAATGGCAATAGATGTGAGTCTGCAATGAAATATTAATTGGGAGCAGTGCTATTCTCCTGTCTACAGAGGGGAATTTTAATTGAGGACCACGTTAACAAGCTAATACCTTCCCTCGCCATGTGGTCACAGCAGGAAGGGGGCGTTGCTGGGACCTGCTCTTTTTAATTGGAGCATCTCCTATCCCCTCTGTCTCCCCAAATCAACCCAAATTAGCAGCCCTGTGTTCATCACCCAGCAAACCCCATCACCAGCAATTGCTTGATTCGACTTGTGGTTTCTTAAGAGGCAGAAATGTCTCAGCAAGGAGAGTCTGGAGCATCCCTGCGAGGTCAGGCCTGACCAGCAGCACCTCCCTTCGTGCCCTCTATGTCCTAATGATCCCTAACTATTCCCAAACCGAGGGCTCCAGTGCAAGAAGGGCATCTGCCAGTGCCCAGCAGCACGGGCAGGAGATCCCCAGAGCTGGAGCAAAATAGGAATTCTCAAATAGCACAGCACCTGAAAATGCGAGTTCAGGAGCGTGCTTTTCCTCCCCATTTCTGGCTGGATTCAGCCCACCCAGTGCTGCACTGGACTTCAAACAGGATGGGAGAGAGCTGTGGATCTGGGAGGAGGGGTACCTCTGATCTTGCATTTTCCATGTGTTTTGGTAAAGACTGAGCTCTCCGGGACTTCACGAAAGCACGGGAACTGCTGCAGCCCTTCCAGGGCTGGAAAATGATTCTCCCTTAGCTGAGGCTTTTGATTTCAGGGGTGGGAGAGGGGGGGATCATTGCCTTCATCCTACAAAGCAGAAAGCAGAGCTACAGTGAAGCAGCCGGCAGCAGCAGAGGGGCAGCTCCTGCTGCGGGACGGGAGGAGCCGGCGGGGTCGTGTCCAGCCGTCACTGCCACATGTCACCCACGTCCCCGTTCTTGTGGAACTCGTGGAGGTGGTCAGCGTACCTGCGGAGAGGGCAGAGCCACGTTAGCCTGCAGCAAGCTCCAAGGTGCTCTGGCAGCCAAGCAGGAGCCGCTCCGATTGCAGGGGGTCATTCCATGAGGATAAGCACCGTGCTGTGCTCCAGCCGCGGGCAGCAGGGGACTGCAGCCATGGCACGGGTCTGAGCCAGGTCTCCAGGATCACATTTGCCTTTATCACGATTCCTCCTGGGCAAGGACTGCCTGCAGGAAAGGGTTTGGAAAACACCCAACCAAACACAAGCGGCTGCCGGGTTCCGTGAACTTTTTCTCCCCCCCCACCCTCATTGGGTTTAAAGCCCAATTAACTGGCCTTGTTTCCAGCACAGAGGTGCCCAAAAAATCTGCTGCAGCCCACCAGGCCCTGCCCACCAAACAAGCCCCGGGGCCCAGCCTGTCCTCACTCACTTCTTCGCACAGAAGGCGGCGCAGTCCCGTCCCACGCTCTCGCTCCAGGCGGTTCTGTAGAGCACCTGCAAGGGAAGGGATGGGATCAGCCCTGCTCCCACCTCCATCCCAGCCCCTCCTCACTGCAGTCTGTGCCACTGCTGTGCCAGCCTGGCCCTGCCACCCCATCCTGGAGACGGACTTGTCACAAGGGCATGGAGTGACAGGACAAAGGGCAATGGCTGCAAACTGATAAGAGAGCAGGTTTAGATTTGATATCAGGGAGAAATTCTTCCCTCTGAGGGTGGGGAGGCCCTGGCACAGGGTGCCCAGAGAAGCTGTGGCTGCCCCTGGATCCCTGGCAGTGTCCAAGCCAGGTTGGATGGGGCTTGGAGCAGCCTGGGACAGTGGAAGGTGTCCCTGCCCATGGCATGGGGTGGCACTGGAGGATGTTTAAGGTCCCTTCCCACCCACGCTGTGATTCTATGATCACCAGCACAGGAACCCCAGTGTGTTGCAGGGGTTGCCCTCAGGATGGTCAGGATGACCTTTCCCAGTGAGTTATTTTTACTGGGACAGTGCTGCTCTGGCTGTGGGGGTTCGGGGTAAGGCTCAGGGCTGAACACAGATGTATTTTTGGAACAGGCTTAAGGAAGGTCACTGCTTGGCTTGGCTCCTTTTTACCTCCGTGCCTCCGTGTTTTCATTGTAGAGCCGAGGTCTGAGGAGGCAGGAGGCAGGGCTGGGGTTTGGGAAGAGGGAGAAGCCCTCCCACCCCCGACTGATTCGTTCAAGCCTTGGAGATGTGTAAGCTGTTATCACCAGGGGATCACTCTAACCACACAAACACCCACCCGCAGGCTCCAAATTAGGGTTAATTAAAGTCTCCCATGATCAGTGGCAGAGATGTCATTCCCACTACGGGGATGGAGGAGCAGGGGCTTCCTCCAGTCCCCTGTGGCACACACAGTTCGTGCCCAGCCCAGGCAGTGCTGGGTGCTGGATTTCAGGCTCTTTTGTGTCTAGATGATGTAAGATCATTCCAGCCATGTAATATTTATGAATTTTCCTTTTTCTTTTTCTTTTTTTTTTTTTTTAGGTTAGAGCTTTAAAGTTTAATGATGTTTAACTTTTTATTTCCTTTGCTCCTTTCCTCACCAAAATAACTTTGAGAGCAGGACAGAAATATTGTTCTGATTTGGCTTTCATCTCGTTTCCTTGTTTAATTATTGATGATTTGTTTGGCTTTTTTTTCTCCCTGAAATGACAAATAAACTCCCAGAAACTGTGCAAGGATACAGGAGGAGTTTGTACCATGACAAACTCCCGGGAGATTCGGGCTGGCTGAAGCCTCCATTCCTACCAAACCTCTGCTTCTCCACTTTCAGCCCTAGTGTAGAGTTGGGGAAACTTGAAAACTAGAGAAAAACGGAGCCACAGGGCATGTCAGGAGCATGGGGAGAGCCAGAGCTCCTCCCTGGAGAGGCAGCAAATGAGCTCCACTGAGCAGGAGGTTAAGGACGCACCCAGGAATAGGAAAGGGGAATTGCACATGGTCTAGAACGAGGTAGTGCGGGCTCAGGGGGATGTATTTTATTCCTAAAGTCGCTTATGGTATTAGATTCATAATAATTAACCAAAATTATTCTCCCCACTAAGCAGAGGGCTTGCTTGGGAACACACTAAACTCCGTGTGAGCTCCTGGCACGGCGGCACCACGGTCCCGTGGCTGTTCCCAGGAACGACATGAACTCACAGACAGCTTCCAGCTCCTGCCCTTGGGCACGCCTGTGCCCACCCAGGGTGGGATTTCCACCCTGTGAAGCTGAGGGGGACATTCCTTGGCACGTCCATGTCCCACGCTCCTGGCCCTGCCATGCCTCCAGAGCCACCGACACAGCAGGTGCAACGCTCTCGCTTGGCACAACATCATGAAACAGCCCAAATTCCCCCTGGAGGGGATGACAGCGGATGTTTTATCTCGGTGCCCACCCCCTGTGGCCCACACACTCACCAGGAAGACGAGGCAGTGCAGGAACAGGGTGTAGAAGAAGGCCACGGTCCGAGCTGTCTTGCTGGACAGGATGAGCCGCCCCTGCAGAAGAGCAGGATGGGAAATCCCATTTTAATGTGTGTCAGTGGAAACCAGCTCTCCTCAAACAAGGCTTGGAGAGATCCTGGCCAGGACTGGGAGCCTGTTCCTGCCAGACCCTACACAAACATGCAGTGAGGTGGTGTTTGCCACCCACCCGCGCCCACCTCCGAGCAGTGACGCTCCTTCAAAGTGGCTGCACACGTGCCTAAGCTCTCAGCCCAAATTTGCCCAAATCGAGGTGGATTCAGGGCTGCCAACTATGGGCTTTTCCCCACTGAAAACTCTTCTGGGGGGTTTATCTGAGTTGCTTTAGCCCAGCTCTCTCCAGCGGCTCTCCCTGCTCCTGCTGTGCCAGCCCTGCCTCAGTGCCCGCTCCGCAGAGAAACCCCGGCAGTAATTAAGCCTGGCACATTTTTAATTCATGAGCTCAAACAACTTGTGATTTGCAGCATCCCCTCGTCACCTCCTGGGCAGGGCACTGGAGCCAGGGCTGTGCTGGTGTTCCCAGAAGCTGCTCCTGGTGTTCCCAGAGCCGGGCCCTGGTGTCCCCTTGCTCTGGCTCTGCAAGGTCTGTCCTTTGCTCTCCACCCTTGCATGTCCTGTGCCACCCCACAGGGCTGTCCAGGCTCACTGGGGGCTGGAAACCCGTGGGGCTGGGATGAATCGCCCTCCACCCCTCATTTTGGAGAGGCCACTGAACCACAGCCAGACCCTGATGATGCCTGAGCCCTTTTGGCACATCACACCAAGATCCCAGGGGGAAAACCTTTGTGTCCATCCCTTCAACAGCATGAAAATCAGGAGCAGCGGAGGAGTGGCTTGCAAAGGACGGGTCCTGCCTTCCTTCATAGCCACTCTTTATTCCTGCTGTAACCCAGGGACTCATTTTGGACATAAGCACATTCCCCAAACACCACACAGGCTTTCCAAAGCTGGCATTAAAACCCACAGATCTCCCACCAAACCCATTCCGGGCTGAAATCGTCTTTGCTATTCACGGCCATGGCGGAGGCTGCTGTAACAAACAAGATTATGTTCTTAAATATTCCCAAGGAATAACTCCCCTAAGTCAGTTTTTTTGTGAATGCCTTTCATTAATTCTCCGTGGTGCTGGCACGCCACACAATCCATATTCATGCTGGCATTTCCTTGGTTTTCATGCAAATGACAACTCTGCCTTTATTACAGGGATGTCTCTGTGTTCTGGGGCTGCTGCAGCCCCACGGTCCCACATTCACCTCCCTTGTGCTGGTGAGCCGGGGGTTAACCCAGCCAAAACCCCATCCTGAGCCTGCTGCTAATGCCACAGATTCCAGTATAAGTCAGATTTCCTCAATAACCACGTTTAGCTCAGAAAGTTATACCCTAAGAGATGGCAGCCCAAGCTCGCAGTGGCAGCAGTCGCCCCCTGCCCTCTCTGGCTCGGGCCAGGACCCTCTGCTGCTGTAGGCACCACAGCTTCCCCAGCCTTTTCCCTGATGGTTTTTTGGAAGGAAGAGCCAGAGCAGGAAGGGTCAGGACTCAGGAAGGGGTTTTTATGGAGAACGCAATGAGAAGCCTCTGTGTGCCTGAGGATGCTGTGCTGTGTGGGGCTGAGACCTTCCCTGGAGTGTCGGGCCCTCTGCAGCCCCTCACGCTCCTTCTCCCCAGATGTGTGGGGTGCTGGGGCTCTCTGGGGGGGTCTCCTACACAGGAGGCTTTACCCCTGGCTGGGGGTGCAGCCCTGAGCCCCCCACCGTGTTACAAACCAGAGGAGAGGTGCTTGGAATCATAGAATAGAGTCAGAATTGTGTAGGTTGGAAAAGACCTCAGAAATCCTTGAGTCCAACCATTCCCCCAGCACTGCCAAGCCCACCACTAAGCCATGGCCCCCAGTGCCACATCTACATGTCCTCAAATACCTCTGGGGATGGTGACTCCACCGCCCTGGGCAGCAAGGGAGGAAAGCGATTGCTCCTAACCCAAATTCCAGCACGGCCCCAGTGTGCTCTGCACCCCTGCCCGGGGCAGCAGGGATGGGGCCTTCCCACTGCCCAACAGCCCCATTCCCTTGCAGGCACTGGGCTAAAAACCTCTCAGCTCCCACCAGCGCTGGCAGGGCAGCCACTCACCATGCTCAGCGTGGCTTTATCCCAGGGACTGAGGCTCAGGTACTTCCTCTGGCGTTCCTGCAAGGAAACCATACAAGATTTTGAGGCTCAAAGGGCTAATTTGGGGTTTGCAAAGCATGGAAGGAGCTGTGTGCCCCAGGATGCTCCTATTTGCCCCCCGCCCCAGCCATCACCTGGGCACAGTGACTTTTATTTATCTTTCATTTTTGAAAGCAAAGGACGTTTGAGTGCGTTTCAGTCTGTCAGAGGTCCCTGGATTTCATCTGGGCATGATCTCAAAGCAGACAGAGGGGCTGATGCAGAGGGAGGGTGCTGGGGGGCTTTTCCTACCTTCCTGCTGAAGGAGGAGAAGGGGTCCAGGCGTTCCTCGTACTGGGAGGAGTAGCGCTGCTCCGTGTCATCCCTGCTGCTGCCCTGTGGGAGCAAAGGCAGCCTGAGAGCCAGCGGGGACACCCAGCTCGAGGACAGAGCCCCCAGGTCCCCCATTTGGAAGAAATGACCCCCAAAGGACGGAGCAGCACAGCCCAGAGCTGAGCCATGGGACTGACAGCATCTGTCCCCTTCAGAAAGGAGGAGCACAACATTCCCAGCAGCTGTCGAATAAAATCCTTTCTTCATAGAATTGTGGAATGGTTTGGGTTGGAAAGGACCTTGGGTTGTTCCATCAGGGGATTCTGCCAGGAGGACTCTCTGTTTCTCCTGTGTCTTCCTATTTTTGGCCCTTTCCATGAAATAATTGTCACCTTTGTCATCCTCACAGAGCTCACCTGGGCTGCTGCAAATCCCACCCTGAACTCCTTTGCTGCTGGGTCGGGTAGGACGGAGACAGAGGATTAGGAGGAGGAAATCATTGTTCAAACACAGAGCTGTTACAAGCTGGGAAAAGGGCGAGGAAAATGAAGAAAACCCCTTGAAAGAAGTGAAAGATTTGGGTGGGTTCAGACAGGCCGGATTTTATCCTTCTCCTGGGACAGAGAGGATGCATCCCCGGGGGTGCTCCTGCAGCCTCCCTGCTCCTCCTTCCTCCACCTCGGCAGGAGCTGCAGGTTCCACATCATTCCTGCCCAAATCCAGCCTGGAACCAGCACATGCTGCCACCGGCCCTGGGCACAGCCCGCTGCGAGCTCTGGCTCCTTGCTGCGGTGCCAGTCCAGCCCTGCCCCAGCCCGGTGCCACCTCCCGCTCTGCCCGGCCAGCTCGGCAGCGTTGACGCTGCCCGAGGGCTCCCTGCTCCTGCTCCTACGTGCGGAGGGGTGCCCTGCGCAGCCCCGCGGCTGCTTGTTACACCTCTGCGCAAACCTTTAGTAGCCCTGCCCTTACACACTGCAACCCGAGCCTCGGCTCACCGCGGTGAGACCGGAGCCCGATTTAGGGGCTCGGAATCGGCCGCAGCCCGGCGCGGTGGAGCGGTCTTTGGTGAGTATTTTTACCGTGTCACATGCCCCATTAGGGGGTGAATTATGCAATCCCCGGCGCTGCTGCCACCGAGGGCTTTGCTCTTTAGCTCATGGCAATGGCATTCAGGGGTTGCCTTGCGGCGCAGGATAAACATGGATATGATATTCCGCAGGAGAAACGGGAAAAAATGTCAGAGGGGACGACCTGGCGTCATCACGGAGACATAAAGGAAAGGACCAAATAAGGTTCCTCACAGCCGTAGGAGTTTCCCACCCCCTAAATGCTATTAAAATATCCCTCAACAAAACAGGCATGGTCCAGGCAGCACGGAGAGGCAGCAGCCAGCGGGGAGGATGGCAGGGAATGGGTGTCCCCTCTGGGAGTGGCACTTTTGCATTTCTAAGGAAAGCCCGAGGTCAGGAGAGCCTGGCTCTGACCAGGGAAGCGCTTGCAGTGGAAAGCTCCCAGGCAGCAGCCTGAGCCTCCTGCAAACCCCCGGCGATGAGCCTCCCGAGGGACACAGCACGAGCAGAGCAGGTTGCAGCAAGGTCTGGTCCCCCTTCCCAGCCACCTCCTGGCATTACTGGGATCATTTTGGGCTGGTTTCTTCTCTTTTGTCCATCTTCTGGCTGCTCAGGGAGCAGCTCTCTCTGCTGGATACAGGAAGTTCAGGAATGAGCACAGGTGGGACAGGATGAATTATTTTCCAGGCTCTACTGCAGGGATTTATTGCAGAAGTATCCACACTTGCCTGCTAGAGCACCACACCGCCAGCAGTGAGCATCAGAGGGGGGCGTAGCAGCTCTGTTAGGGGGGAAATTTGGGTTTCTGGCTTCGAAGATGTCAAAGACCCCTTGGCACAATTCTAAACTGCCTTCCTGGCAGGGAGGTTGGGTCCCTGCTGCTCTGGACAGAGCACTGCACCCCTTTCCACCCCAGTTAGCTCCAACTCTCACGCACGCTGCACATTGGAAATGTGCAATTTCTGTGTCTGGGAACTGTCCGTCCGTGTGAGCCCCGCCCGAGGACGGACAGACAGACGGACAGATGGACACTCACCCGGCCAGGGTAGCTCTGCAGGAACTTGATCTTCTCATAGAGCTTGATGTTGTCAGCTCTCAGGTTGTCCAGCTCGCTCTGCAGGGCGTGCACCGTGTGCTGCAGCATCCGGTTCTCCTGCACGGGGGGAGAATGGGATCCAGCCAGGGGGGTCTCGGTGCATCCAGCCAGGAATTAAATTCTCAGGAATTAAAGCCCCCTGGCTTTGAATTCAAATTGCTCCCTAATTCAAACTGTCCCAGGTGTGGCCGAATGGGGCTCCCAGTCCTGAACCATGAAGAACCCCATCCCTCAGTGGCCAAAGAAAGGCTGGGGCAGCCAAGGTGGCTGAGGGGGACTTTGGGATGGGATGTGGCTCCCACAGGAGGTGCAGACACAACCTGACAGCTTTGAAAATCTTATTTTGAGCTCTACTTCAGTTTGTTACCCCAAAATGCATTCTCCACATGCTTTTTCCAAGGCACCCCCAAACACTGTGCCAGGAGGCCGAGCGCAGGCACTCAGGGATTTATTTTATTTTTATACTGTCCTTGAGCTGGAGCAACACGGATGGGCTGGGGCAGGCTTTGGTCCTGCTCACAGCAGGATGTATTTTCCTTTTGCTTGCAGTGGTTGGTACAGAGCTCCCTGAAGGTCAGCAGGGCAGCCAGCCCAGGCTGGGGTCCTGCAGCCCCCCAGCCCCTCCCCAGCACACTCACCCCCTCCAGCTCCTGGTTCTTGGCCCGGAAGCGTTCCCTCTGGCTGGAGATGATGGAGAGGAGTGAGTCCACCTGCCCCTCAGGGAATGAGGTGCCAGGGGATGGCGGGTGACCTGTGGACGAGGTCTGGCATGAGAGATGACCTGGTAGATGCCCACCATCCACGCCAGGGGCTTGCTCAAGGTCCTCCCACTGTGGGACCTTGGGGGCACCCAGACAAACCCCTGTGCACAGTTATTACAACCTGGACTAATATTTATGGGTTTTTTTCATTTTTGAGGACTCATCCTGGAAGTGGACAGGAAAACCAATTGCATTATTTGGTGCAACTCATGGCTGCCTTTCCCTGACTCCAACCCTCCCCATCCCTGCCAGACTCTCTCCTGTAGCTTCTGCAGCAGCTGCAGCATTAAAATAAAGCCCCAGAGCCACAGGCAGCCCCTCCATCCACACCCCCCTCTCCTCTACCCCGACCCCTCATCCACCACCAGCTTGCTATGCCCAGAACCCCATTTTTGGGGTGTCCCACATGGGTTGCCCCCCATGATGGGGCTCTGCAGATGCCTGGGGGGCTGTGGCCATCCCTCCCTGCTCTTCCTTCCTGGCAGTGGCATCCACGGCCAAGGAGAAATGTGTCCCCAAGGGCATGACTCAACCAGCTGCACAGAGCAGTTATTCATAGAGCAGGATGGGTGGCTGCAGGTTGTTTAGCTTGGTGGGACTGTTGCTGTGACATTGTTTATCTGGTGTTTTCAAAACCTTTCAAAACAAAAAAAAAACTAAGCAAAAAAAAAAAGAAAAAAATGAAAGGAAGTGTTTTGTTTTTTTTTTTTTTTTACCCAGAGAAGCAAAGAGTTGGTGGTTTTTTTGTTTTTTTTTTGATTCATTTTCTCCTGCAGACCTCAGCACAGGGACTGATGTACAGGAAATGTTTCACTCGCTGCTGTGGAGGGGTTTGGTGTGGGAGGAGCGGGAGGTCGAGCACAGAGCTCAGGGTGTTTGGTTCAGCCTGGGTTCACCAGCTCAGCACAGAGCCAGGCCTGGCACGTGCCTGCTGCACCCCCTCGGGAAGAGCCAGAGGATGGGCAAACCATGCCCAGCATGGAAAACTGCCCCAGCGAGGGACACGCTGAGCAGGTGACGCCTCAGGAGCATCCTCACGCTGCCACCCCTGGAGAAGTGACCACCCTGCCCACGGCTGGGGTGTCCCAGCCCAGCCTGGCTCCCTCCTCTCACCATAAAACAGCGCCGTGGCCTCCTTGATGGGCTCGGGGATCTTCTCCAGGCCGGGGGTGGCCGCACCCTGGGGAGCGCAAGCAGAAGGGATTGAGCATTTCCCACCCACCCAAAGGTGCCTGGGCAAAGCAGCCCCTCCTGGATCCTGCTGCAGCCTCATCCCTGCTGGACAGGCACTCTGCAAGGATCAGGACTGACCCAGCGTGGAAAGGCTGGTGTCCAACCTCAAACTCCAGCCTCTGCCCGGGGGGGAGAAGGGCTGGATGGCTCCTGGTGCCACTGCTTCCACCCCCTCCCACGCCAGCACCTCCCCATTGCACGGGCACGATGCAAATCTCTGCCAGGTGAAATACCAGAAAGAAAGGAGAGGAAGGAGAGAATAAAAAAAAAGGAAAAAAAAAAAAGGAGGCGAACACTCCCCCACGCCTCCAGCTCTGACAGCCAGCCCCGGGGCCACGCGCAGGGGGTACCTCAGCATCCGGGCGATGCACAGCAGACAGGGCTTGCATGGTGCTGAGGTCGTGCTCCAGCTTGGCCACGAGCTCCTTCTGGCCAGCCAGGGTGGACACGGCCTCCGTCAGCTGGATCTGCAGCTCGGCACAGCGCACTGCAAAACAGAGCCAGGGCTGTCACCCGCGGGGCCACCAACTGTGCCGAGGGGACACCGAAGAGCTGAGAAACCCGCACCTGGAGCACCAGAGCCAACTCAGAGCAGCAACCCTGTTCTCTCCTTACGGCTGGAAACAGCGGGAGGGACCACACCAGCAATCCCCACTCAGCACCAGGGGTCCATCCCTCCCTGGTGATGCCCCAGGGTGGGCACAGTCCCCGGGAAGGAGCGGTGCCACATCCCAGTGCCAGAGGAAATGGGAGCAGGCAGCTGCCTGCCCTGGCACAGCTGCTTCAAAGGCATCAGCCAGATATTTTTGGAGCCCCAGGGGTACCTGGCAGCATCCTGGCTGGGCAGAGAGGGGGGACCTGGAGAGGGATAAGGGGAGCTGAGCCCGTGAACTGATCTCTAGGTCTGGTCTGCATGGGAAAGGTGATGGAAGAGGCTCCCCTGGCTGTGGGAGCTGGGACAGGCACTCACAGGGCAGATGGAGGCGTGGGGGCTTGGAGCAGGGTGGGGGACATCCCCCAGGAGGGGCTCAGGTGGGACCACTCCTGCCCCAGGCACGGGGCCAGGCTGTGCAGCCCCCGGCATCCCCGCTCAGCCAATTCTCTACAAAGGATCCCTCTTTCCAGCTGCCCCCCAGAGTAAAACCCACACCCTAAACCACAACAGGCGCTGCTGGAATGCTCCAGGAGCAAAACAAAAGCCTCTCGTTCCCCTCATATAACCCCAGCCCAGATGTGAAGCAGTGGAGAGCTGCAGCTACAGCGAGAGGCACAGGACCAGCACCGCAGGGTAAGCTCCGTGTTCCACTGGCAAATCCATCCCAAAACTGTCCTGCAGCAGAAACTGACTTTGTTTCACCTTCCTGCCTTGCTGCCAGCAGTGTCTGGGCCTCTCCCTGGCTGGAAAACCTGCTCAGCTCCAGGTTCAGAGCTGGTGTTTTGCACCACCAGCACCTCCACCATGGGGACGCAGGATCCGTCCCTCTGTGCCTGGATTTCCAGGTGGGTGAAAGCTCGGGTCCCAGCTGTTCCAGTTCCTCCCTGATAATTCCTGTTGTAATTATTCCCCTAAATTCCAGACAGCTGGAAGGCAAAAACATTCCTCATTTATCAGCAGCCGGGGAGCAAGAAGTGCAGGGCTTGCCTGGGGAGCAGCAAGGGCAGGCTGTCCCCAGGGCTCCTACCCTCTCTGAGCCTTCAGACAAAGGGTGCAACGTGTGCACAGCTCAATTCCACCTCTCCCGGTCCTGCCAGGCTGGGAAATGCTCCACACACCCTGAAACCAGCTGTGGAAGGAGGTCCTTGCACAGGGAGTGATGCCCTGGCCGCAGGGTTGGACTAAGAGCAGCAGCAGTGGTGGAGGCTCAGAGTGACACTGCTTTTTCAGGAATCAGGGTCTTTGCTGGTGCAAATTCCCCCCTTTTTTTGTAGATGTGGCACTTGTGGACATGGTTAGTGGTGAGCTTGGCAGTGATGGGGTAATGATGATCTTAAAGGTCTTTTCCAACCTAAATGAGAAGAAAGACAATTACTGTGTTCATGTAATAGAATCACAGAGTGGTTTGGGGTGGGAAGGAACTTAAAGCTCATCCCATTCCACCCCCTGCCATGGCAGGGACACCTTCCACTGTCCCAGGCTGCTCCAAGCCCTGTCCAACCTGGCCTTGGACACTGCCAGGGATCCAGGGGCAGCCACAGCTTCTCTGGGCACCCTGTGCCAGGGCCTCCCCACCCTCACAGAGAACAATTCCTTCCCAATTTCCAATCGAAACTTAGATTGGATAAACTCCTTTCAGTTTAAAGCCATTCCCCTTCCCGTGTTATTCAGAAGGACCAAGCCTCACCACAGGGAAAAGAGAGCTTTGAACACAACACGTGGATTTATTCCTTCCCCCTCTGCATATTTACATTTCTGAGCCCCCAGTAAAAGACAGGATCGAGCAGGAGTTGTGCTAAAGGCACATCCCACTGGAGGTCAGTATTTCTCCAGGAATGGGGAATCCCTGCCTGCTCCAAAACATGGGTGGCCTGATGCAAAATATTTGCATCAACAAGATTTGGAAAGAAGAAAACCTCTTCCCTCTGGTTAATTATTCAATTGGCTGTCTTTTAAAGTTGCATTAAAATGCAATTGGGAAGCTATTGCTGGCCAAACACGGGCTGGGGGGCCCAATTCTGCACGAGGCACTGCTGAGCATCCTGTCCAAGGTGCTCTACACCAGGAGCTTACCTGGGGCAGGACGTGTTCCCTGGCCTCCCACCCTGCCCAAAAATCCTCTGCAGAGCTGAGCTTTGGAGCCTGTAGAAGGAGACCCAGGGCCTGGATCCCAGTTCCTGCATCTCTCTCTTAAATGATCCTTTTGGCTTC
The DNA here is from genome assembly GCA_013397755.1 of Cnemophilus loriae. Classification (NCBI taxonomy): domain Eukaryota; kingdom Metazoa; phylum Chordata; class Aves; order Passeriformes; family Corvidae; genus Cnemophilus; species Cnemophilus loriae. The sequence continues at coordinate 63,947 of VZTF01009288.1, forward strand.
TGAGTTATATGGACTGAGGTTTTCAATTTAAGAGAAAAAAGGGTCGCCAAAGAAGCAGAGCTCTCAGTTTTAAAGGAATCTGCATCCTTCCTTCCCTTAGGTTTCACTCGGCCTTGGCCAGCCCTCTACAAACCATCCATGAAAGCAGAAAAGGCCGGAGCCGTGTCCGACACTGAAAGCAAACGAAGGCACAGAGCTTCCCTCTCATCTCCCCGTCAGCGTCACTCCTCACTGTTGGTTTTTGGTGGTGTTTTTTTTAATCATAACTTTCTCTTTTCACAGGGGCCGTGGCCACCCGCGAGCTCGTCGCTTCTGTGCCAGCGACTCTTCACCTGCAGCAGCGGGAGCACGGCGCTGCCAGGCAGGCAGGGCAGCTCAGGCGTCGAGGTCCAGCAGAAGGGAACCTGCCTTTGTCTTCCCTGAGCTGCTGAGCTGGAGAGCCCTCGCTCTGACCCCTCAGATGTGCAAATAGCTCAAAGGCCGGGAAGGGGAGAGGTACTGCAGAAGGTAATGGGACAAAGAAGGCGAAGTCCTGAGGAAAGTGGGTTTTAAACCACGTATCTTTAGCCTCAAACTCTGCCTGCTCTGGCTTTTAAAAATCCAGGTCTGGCACTGCCATGGCCTTATGAGAAAAGAGCAGAAGTGCAGGACTGGGCAGCCCCACGCTGGCAGAAGCCACTGCCTTGGCTGGTGCCACGCTCCAGCGACGCCTTGGCACAGACAGGGCTGGTTCTGTGTCTGGTACACACAAAATGAGAAGCTGAGACAGGACTGTTCCCACCCCTGGAAGTGCTCAAGGCCAGCCTGGATGGGGCTCTGAGCAACCTGGTCTAGTGGAAGTTGTCCCTGCCCGTGCAGGGGAGTTGGACTTGGTGATGTTAGAGGTTCCTTTCCAACCCAAACCATTTAATAATTCTATGATATCTTGCCAGACACTGAATGAGTACTCAGAAAGAGCCTCTGCTCAAAGGAAATGCTCTAAAGAAATGTCTCTCCTGGGAATTCTGTGTGCCCAAGGGGCACAGCCACGGATGACACTGCCATGGGATGAATGTTTCTGGAAATGACATCAAGGATCTGTACGGACAGGCCATGTGGTGGGACACAAAGGTGCCTCACGCAGAGAAGAAACAAAACCCAAATTGAGAATAAAAGATTTACGTGAGTCTCACACTTCTTTTGATGTGAACAGCCCTGCCAGTCTCTTGCCATTCCAAAGCTGCAGGTTAAATCCTTGAAGTGATTACTGAGGAAAACAATCCTGGAGCCCCAGTCCCCAGGCTGGTGGGGAGCAGAGCCTGGCAGATGCAGGGGCTCATCGGGAGTGCCCCCGAGACCACGAGCCCAGTGCTGCCACGGAGCAACAGCAACTCTGACTCCTGTAACAAGCCCCAGCAACTGGGCTCCCTTGGCAAATCATCCAAAACAAACAGCATCTGTTTTCACAGATGGAGAAAATTAAGACATACTAGCAACTTAGTTTGAAGTTATAAGGCCAGACATAAATAAATGAGAGGCAATCTTTCCATAAGATGGTGGTTTGATTACTGAGGATACAGACAGATGAATAAATCACCTTGGGGTGAGATAGGCTGTAACTTGCTACACATCCATGGGGCCGGGGTAACTGCTCATGTGGATCCTCAGAGCCCGGAGGAAATGAGAGGTAAGTGGTGTAGCTGAAGGGATGGGGTAGGAGCACACACATGGGCAGTTACGGCAAATTAGCTGATGCTCTGCAAGTTCACACCCTGATTTGCCTCGTGGAACTTTTTAATCTCCCTCCATTACTGTCTGGCCTCCCTGAATTTACATAGCTGTAAAAAAAAAAAAAAAAAGGAAAAGAAAACAAGCCGAGAAGTGATGTGGCACGCTGGGAGCTCTCTTTGAAAAGTCAACTGAAGTGCACTGAAACTCACTACTTCAAAGGTCTGAAGTCTATTTTATTGACTGGAAGGCAGATGATGGTGAGATAAGTAAACCTTGGAGGGCCTTGGCATGAAGGCTCAAAGCTGGAGACTCACTTAACACAAACAGTCTGAGAGTGCCAGGGCGAGGAGCAGAAGCCAAAGGAAGAAGCAGGAAACTGGGTCTGCCATGGACCCTTTGATTTTTCCATCTCTTTCGCCTTTCCCCATGTTGGGCCACTCCAGTTCATGACCGGACAGTTACTTCCAAGTTGAAATCACTGTTCTTCCCCATGAAGTAAATGAGTGCCAAGACTTGGCATCACCCTCCAGGAGGCTCTTCAAGCCAGCAAAGTCTTACCTCCGGCTCTACCTGATGCCAGAGCTCCCAAGGTTTACACATAAACTCAGGCCCAGTTTCAGGCTCTTGAAACACTTGGCATTTAGCTTTTAAGGAAGTCTGGAAAAGGCTGTTTTTGCACAAAGTCCTGCTCCCCTTCCAGGAGAATCAACAGGAGATGACTCTGCCTTGACCCTGCTCTTTGTAGCTGAAGGGATGAGGAGCACACGGTCCAACTGCTGCAGATCCAGCCCTGGATGCACAAGATGATTTTCTCTGTCTTCTTTTTTGGCTCTATGAAGATGCCAAGGCAGAAAGACCTGAGCCAAAACCCTTCGTGCAGCAGGAAGGTTGTCAAAGGCCTTTCACCATGGCACAGCTCAGTGGTTCCAGTTCTGTCTTGACCTTTTCATGGTGAGGGACAACATTTCTGCCTGGCCCAGAGAGCATGGGAGTCACTCCATCTGCCTCAGCTTCATGCAAAGCCTCTTCCTCGGGGCCACCACTCTGGGAGCTGTCAGTAGGCTGAGAAACACGACAAGGAGGCAGGGAATGATTGAATATTTCTTTTCTGCAAGTCACCAGAGCCCTGTCTGTGGGCTCTGAGGTGCAAATCTGCTCACAAGTAAAGGCTGAAGAGCAGGTTGTAGTGCAAAAGCCCAGCTGAGCCATCTGCTGAGGGGCATCTCACCTCCCATGAGGCGATGAAAAATCCCTGTCACCCAAAGGGTCTCTGCTCTGCCAAAAACCCCCCAGAGAGAATAAAGATATTGAAGATCAAGTGCTCTACAGATCCCACCAATACGACAGAAACACACAAGAATTGGGCTTCTGGGACATTTTAAAGCAACTTCTGTAGATATCTCCAGGGAGGGAGGAGAGGTCAGTCAGCTCCAAGAGCTCCTGAGTAGCCAAAATGCCTGAATTATTAGTCTGGGAATCATCTCAGCCTGCAATGCTGCTTCTGGGCTGTCCTGGTCCATCTGTGCCTGCCATGAGGGCATTCTCTGATCAGACCTTCTGGAAGGGCAGGAAAAGGAAGGAGAGGATGAAAAGAGAGGAATGATGACATCTCTAAAAGCCATCTGTAAGTTCTAGCACAATCTCCCTGGTCGTTAGGCACAGGTAGCAGGCCTGGCAGAGCTCCAGGAGTGCAGAGATGAGGTTTCTCTGCAGATACAGAGGTCTGTAAGAGAAGACATTGAGAACATCAGTGAATCCTTCAGGGGTGGTACAGAAGATGAGCAGTCCCGGGCAGCAAGGGCACCAGTGAAGGCAGCAAGAACAGCCCTGCTCAGTTTAACTTTCACATGCTGTCAAAGAGACAAGAAAAAATAGGGACAAGTAGAGAGCAGATCACGTCCAACACCCCGAGAACAACACTGGGGACTTGTCTGCCCAAGTGACAAAGGAAGCACGAGGAAAAGCCCAGTTTGCCATGCTCATTCCAACATCAGCACCCTTCTCTGAGTCCCTGCTGCCCTCTCCTCAGTGCCCAGCTTGGGAAGGGCCTTGGGGAAGAGAGAAGGAGCCACCAAACTGCTGCAAGACAGGACGAGGGGTGATGGTTTTCAGCTAAAAGAGGGCTGATTCCAGTGAGTTCTAAGGAAGTTTTCTTTATGATGAGGGTGGGGAGGCCCTGGCACAGGTTGCCCAGAGAAGCTGTGGCTGCCCCTGGATCCCTGGAAGAGACCAAGGCCAGGCTGGACAGGGCTTGGAGCAGCCTGGGCCAGTGGAAGGTGTCCTTTAAAGGTCCCTTCCAACCCAAACCATTCCGTGATTCTCTGGGTGCTCCCTCCCAGCTCTCTGGGTTTCTCTGCCAGTTGCTGCCAGAGGAGGTGCAGGCGAGATTTCTTCTCCCTCCCCCGCTTTTCTCCTTTTCTTTTCACGTTTTGAGGGCCTGCTGGGAAGGGAAGGTTTGATGGATTTCTCCTTCCCCTTCCTCCTGGCCCAGGCACTCCAAAATAAACAGCCCCCAGCAAAGAAACCCAGTACTGCTTAATAAATTCACCCTGTAAGGAGAGAGATTTCATACAAGAAGGGATTATTTCCAAGGGTACTAAGATAATTACATGGGTAACTTGGAAGAGTTCAAGAAAACAGTTTGAATTTTCTTATCAGTTTCCCATAGCTTGGAGCAAAAAGAAAATAAAATGCTCTGCTGTAATCAAATCATGTTTTCTGAAGCCCTCTGTTGGCAAGTACACAATTCCTTCACCACTTCCATTAAAACAGAAATACTGAGGAGAAAATGACAGCATTTCCAAATGGAAAGAAGTGGGGCTCAAAAGCACCACGTCAGCCACTCAGAGCTTCTCACCTGGTGGGAACACGATGCCATGTGATAAAATATCCCTTTTCCCACTGAAAGTCAAACTGGCTCTCACTGGTGGTGGAGCAGAAGCACGGCCAGGACCTTGGCACTGAGGTGTGAACTTGGTCCTGCACCCAAGGATGCCACAAACAAGGACTTTCCCCATCGATCCAGCAAATCCCTGCAACACTTCCTAAGCAAACCTCACCCATGCAGCCCAGCAGCAGCTCTGTCCCAGCAGGAACTCACAGCGATGTCCCAGTTCAGACCAGTAAGGGTCTATGGGAACACATGGCTCACACTTCTTCCAAAAAAAGAGAATTTTGACATCCTTTTGAAGGGCTGCCCCAATAAAGTTACAGTGGAAGATCCAACTATCTCCATGGAAGACCACAAATATCTGCTCCTGACCTCTCACATGCTTCCCTGTGGTTTGGGTTGCCTTCCTAAATTCCCAAAATTAATCTTTTGATATTTAGGCTTGAGAGGACAGCCTGGCTTTACCCCAGATGCAAAATTCTGAGCTGCTGTGAACCTCCTGCAGGTCTGTGCTTTCTCAAGCTTAACACACCCTTTGCTGTACGACCATGTGTGGCATTTCAGGAGTTTCGTGCCGATGCCACCTGAAGAAAAGTGCAGGTTACAAATACACAAATTAACCTACCTGAGGCATAGATTTTAAAAGTGTAGCTGTTTAGCATCAAGTTGAAAAAAAATTATGGTCAAATTATACACAATAATGCCATTTATAGCAATCAACAGTTGGACCAGTCATTAAAGAGAAGGGAAAAAAAAAAGGTGTTAAACCATGAACCTTTCCATCATGCGGAACAACCTGTCACAGATGCTTCAGAAACAGAAAATGCACATTTATCATGAAATGAAGGCATTCAGCAGCATTTTTAATACATTTTGAGGAGAACTGCCCCACGCCTGCAGAACTAAAGATGGCAAAGACACACACTGGACACCAACACGGAGCTGGGCAAAGTGGGGCAATCCCAGCCCGTCTCCTGCTCCCCAGGACAGCCTTCCCAGGACAGAACCACTGCAAATATCCAGCCTGGCCCTCCAAAGCTCCTGTTCCACAGGAAACTCCTAGGAGGAGGCACACGACAGCCTGCCAGGAGAAATGTGTCAGGGCTGTACTGCAGGAGATGGTGGAAATCAAGGTAGGTCCCCCAAAATAACCTTCAATTCACAAAAAACCAGACACGAGCACGCCAGGGAAAACAGAGCACCCAGGTAAGCACAGACACACACAGCCTCCACCTGACACACAGAGCATCCAAAAAATTATTTATTCCACTACTTTTCAAAACATAATCCCACCGATGGATTTACAGCATCTGTTCCTTACCAAACTCCTCACTCTGTAAATACTGAGAGTATTTACAGGAACATCCCATAAGGCACTAAAGGAGGAATTTATTTTCCTATAAAGGATCTGTAAAAATAAACAGTGAGCCAAATAGCTGGGAAAATTCTTTGACATTTTCATTTCTGAATCTAAAGCATTTCTGACCTCAGATAACTGGCTTTTTTTTTTTGTTTAATTAGTTGAGGTGTTGCTGTGGTGCTCAAAACAATCCCCCTTTGCAGTCTCAGCCCCCAGATATGTATTTTCTGTCTGTGAAGCTGGGTGCCCACCTCCCACTGACAGCAGCAGGAATGGCCAGACTGGGATTTCACTGAACATTCTGGACATCTCACAGCTCCATATTTAAGGTATTGGAAACACACACACACTCCCCATAGGAACTGATACACAAAAAGTAAATTTTCCTCCCCTGGCCAAACACAAATCCCACCAAACCATCCCTGTGATCCCTCTGGGCATCACCAAACCAGAAGCACAATGTAAATGTTTGCTGCTTGGACTCAGGTCTCACCTCAATAAAAGACAGCCCACGCGGAATTGTGTTTGTATAAAAGATATTTACTTCAATTATCACACCTAGGGTGCTAGTGAATAATAATAATAATACATCGTGTGAGTTTCATACAGTGATATTGCTTCTCCATATCATATAGGGACCGTTGTACAGTGCTGAGAACAAACATTTTATGGCTAAACCAAACAAAGACAGAAACAATGCCGTCTGCTGACGAGGGAGCGCTGCCCTGCACTGCCAGCCAGATAAACTCTTACTTTTTATGTTTAAACAAATACCAAGAAATAAAATGTTACAAAAGATGAGTCACAGCAACACAATGTGGGCTTCTCAAAGCTACTTGTACAAAAAAAATGACACTTTTTTTTGTTGGTTTTTTTTTTGTTT
>VZTF01009288.1:79547-119006 GCA_013397755.1 Cnemophilus loriae
ATAAGCAAAAAAAAATTATATATATATATATTTATATATATATATATATTCCGAAATCATCTATTGTTAGTTTTAAAGATATGGCAATAAAGGAGTCTAAATTAGCAAACTTGTAGAAGCCATAACTGATAAAACAGCTTATTGAAAAAAGGTGGCAGTAATGCACTCTATGTGTGCACAAGTACGTAAGAAAATACACAGACGTATAAAATTGCACGCACACACCCACGCACACACATCCTTCCACACACCTCTATGCTCACGCATATACATATAGACAACAGGAGGAGTTAGAGACAAGTTAGAATTGGATTTGTACTTTGATCAGCCCTAACCTGTGCATAAAATAATGGAAAAAAGGCTGTATTTCTGCAGGGCAGAACGGGCCGGACTGGGATTCGGGAGCACGAAGGTTTTGGTTTTGAGCTTGGGCTGCTTCCACCCCGGTAAGAGCCCGTCTGGTCATCGCCATGTACTCTTTATCCACGCAAAAAAAAGGAGCTTCCCACGACTAAAACGTATTTAAAATCAGTGCTCGTGGTGGGAAGAGAGTCAGTAAATGGCCACCAACAGCAGGAAGAGGGCTGGGGCTGCGGCAGCTCCAGTCCCTCTCAGTGGTGTGTGACAGCAGTCGGACACGTGAACTGCATTCCCGTGGATTCCAGGTAAGCTGAACGTTCGGGATACGGGCTAGGCCCCCAAGTAGCAGGCTGAAATGTTACTGGCCAACGTTTTTGGAGCGATCTGTCTTTGCTGAAAGGAAATCCTGTACGCTACGAACCAAGTGAAATGATCAAGTACATGCTGCTTCTAAGTTGTCTCCTAAACCTCCCAGATATGAGGTCTGATCAGCGTGCTCTGTGGTTAGAGGTTAAAAAGCAGATTATAAAATACCTAGATTCAGATTTTTTTTTTTTGTCCTGATTTGGCCTAAAATGGAGTGTATTAAACAAATTCTGGGCTGCAAAAGACCAGAATCAGTTAAAGCTATGAAACAATGTGCACTACGTGTCAATATTCTATTTCACTTACAAGAAAACACTAAGTCAGCTACCACAAATTAAGATATTTTCCTGATGTGACTTTTTTTTTTGTTTTGTTAAAAAATATGTGGAGTAAATGTGTTTTTTTTTTAATTCAAAGTTTCAAACAACAAGATTCTTTTCTTTTCTTGAAAATATGTAGGAATCCAAACTAGTGTGTTTAGAGTCGGTTGACTGTGCAATCTCTTAGTGGCAACTGAACAGCTACAAAAAACTTTCTTTTTTTTTCTTTTTCTTGAAAAATCTCCCCTTTTTTCCTGGTTTAAGAAGATAATAGTGTATTATCGCTCTGTAGCCATTAGATGGCAGATAAAAAGCCCCCTTTTAATATGTGGGTTTGATTTTTTTTTTTAAGATTTTTTTTTAAGTTTTTTTTTTTTTTCCTGTTTTTCATTTTTTTAAAGCCCCACACCAAAGAGGAGGGCACAAGGCAAAGCTGTATGAGTTATTCCAGAAATTGTGGAAATCACTTAGGGCAATAATAAAAACACTTCAGGGTACAAAAAAGCTCGACTACACATTTCAGTTTTCTTCCTCGAAAACACAAACATAAATTGGGCTTAACGCTCCTTTTTTTTGATTTCTATATGCACCTTGGCCTATGGCGTTTTTGCCCTGTGGCCCGCAGGGCGGTTAAGTGCGAACACGATAAAACCAGTAGAGGTCCAGTTTTGACTTCCCAGCTCTCCCGAGTTGGGCCAGTTTAATCTCAAAACTCCCACTCGACGGCCTCTTCCCGACTCGCGGCCTTCTCCAAGCGGTGGATGATGTTGTTCAAGTTGGCCGCTTTCTTTTTCCTCAGGGAGCTGTCTCGCGTGTTCCTGGAGCTCGCCGCCTCCGAGAAGCCGAACAAGCTCTGGAGAGAGTTGGCTTTCTGCGAGCCTGCGGCCGGCGTCGAGCTCGTACTTGGCACACTGGAGATTTTCTCTGAACTTTCTTTTGACTTGTAGGAGCTCTCCCCCGTAAGGACTGAGGTGGAGGCAGCTGAGGTAGAGGCATCCCCTTCCGTGGCAGAGTTTGGCAGTGTCTCCAGAGCGTCTCCCGGGCGCTGCGGTGCCGGCGGGGAGCTCTGGCGCGGCGCTCTGAGCCGGCCCTCGTCGTCGGTGTCCTCCAGGCTCTCCGGCTCCGCTTTCTCCGAAGGCCTGGCGCCTCGCAGTGCCTCTTCCCCCGCCTCGAAAGCCGGCTCGGCGGGCCCTCCCTGAGACTTGGCGGCCGCATTGCTGAACTCGTCCGCCTCCGGGCCGCTCGGCTTCCCGTCGGGAGGGCCCTCGGCGTCCACGCCGTCGCAGCTGTCCCCCTCGGAGCTGTGCGCCGCCCTGCTGCTTCTGGCCGAAGGCGAGTCGCTCGACCCGGCCTGGCTCTGGCTCCCGGCTTGGATCTCCTCGATGAACAGCTCCCGGCGGATGCGGGACCTAGGAGACAGGGGAGAGGGATGTGAGTCTGCCAGGGCTGCGAGGAGACGCCCACCTCCGCTAAATATTCCCCTTCCACACCACTACAAATGCTCTTTCCACACCACTACAAATGCCCTTTCGTGGAATCAGTAAGGCTGGAAGAGACCTCCGAGACCGTCGAGTCCAATTTCCAACCAAGTACCACCAAACCCTATCGCCAAGTGTTGCATTGACTCGTTGTTTGAACGCTTCCAGGGGTGGTGACTCCACCACTTCCCTGGTGGGAAATTTGTATTTTTAACAAAAAATATGAATACAAGTCTAGGAAATCCAGAATAAAGTGGATTGTAAACACAAAACGATTCAGATTTCTACTAGAAATGAGCCAGTCTGCCTAAACAAAAAATAAACCAGGAAAAACATGGACAAGCCCCTTGGTGTTGTCCTGGACAGTGAGGAGAAATGAAGATGAAACCTGCCTGCTGTGCTGAAAGTGCTGTGAGGAAGCCCAGCCTGTGACAGGCTGCCAGTCTATGAGCTAGTCTGACTTTTGCCTCATTTTTTATTTAAAAAATCAATTTCAGAACATAAATAGTGACAAGCCAAGCAGTGCCTTTCGTAGGAATGACTGCACTCCACGTGTGGGTAGAACTGCCTGGTGTGCAAAGATACCTCAAACGCACCACCTCTGCCATTTAACTCGGGACTTCCTCCCTCTTCCTTCTCTGTTTAGGAGTTCCCAAAATCCTCACAAGTACAGAAAAGTTTATGGAAAAACCTTAACCCTTTCTCTGTCCTGCTCCATCCATGGGAGAAGTGATGAATGCCATTTAAGTCCTAATTTATAACCAAGAGGGAGCCTCAATGACGTGGGGTCAGGGATGGGACCACAGGCCTGGGGAGAGTTTACCAAAACTCAACATCTTTCAGAGTGAAGATAAAAAACTCTCGGTTTCAGCCACAGGGAACTGCCAAGGGGCCTGCAGACCACAAGTGAAACGCTGTCCCAGTGCTGATGGCTGTAAGGGTTTTCTGTTTTTCCTTAACTGTGCTATGGAAGACAGCACACAATGGAAAAACATTCGGCTAAATGGAGAACACCACCTGAATACTGCTTTTGAAGCTAATGATCTTATTGACTTACTTGAAATGCATCAGAGTATTTCAGCAGTACTCGCTGACTCCACACTTTGGAAGGATTTAAGGGGTCTGTAATTTTCCCTAGGAGAATATTATTCACCTAACGGAAGACCACAGGTGCTAACATTAATTTTCTATTACCATTAACAGCACGCATCCTGCAACATCGATTATCAGGCTCTGTTTATGCCTAAAATCTCCCTGCACGGACATTGATCCAGAACACGGTGCTTCTGTAACATTCCCCAGGTCAGGAGAGGAGGCTGGTAAGAGCTCTGTGCCTGCCTGGCATTTAAAACACCTCAGCTCCAGCAGGTCCTCAATGATGACATCCTCGCTGAGAATCTGACCACAGCCCTACAAACATCAAACCCATGGCTGTGGAAATCCCTGGAATTCACACCCGATATACTGCTTCTGGAATCCTGTCTGGCTCTTGATTAACACCGTAATTAAATTCTTATGGTAAGGAAGAACTGGTGACAGCAGCTAGAGAATTCCAGAGAGCATTCCTCTCAGGGAAGTGTTGGCCTCGACATCCACACGCCCTGCTGGCTTTCACCAGTGCAACTCAAAACATCAGAGATCTCCTGGGTGCTTGCTGCAGCTCCCTGGACGAGCCTTCATACCACATCAAAACCAGCACAATGTAGAGTTCATTGAAAAATACACTCAGAATTCAGGGTCCAAGAGTGCTGGACTACAGTTCCAGAAAGTCTGGTTTCATTCCTGATGCGTCTGGAGTATCATCTCTGTGGCCTTACTGAGTCTATGTGCCAGTATCCACAGGTGAAGTGGGATAGAAATCCCTCCCTCCTGCTTTTTTGTACCATTCTTAAGACATCAGAGCCTCAAACTCTGATGTGCCCTGTATGTGCTTCACTAGTGCAAAGCAAGGGATATTTACTGTCTGTTCTGAGAGCTCTGTGACTGGTATGAAGGCAAAGCCACAGACTTGGAGAAGTTTGCAGACATGTCAAAATCCTTTATACCCATTTATATTCTGTAGTGAATTATTTCTTTGCCTGCTGAGGATATTTTTTTCCGCATTTCTTTTTGCTGCAGGAAATAAATGCTAATGCTGACTTTCCATCTGGTGGATATAAAGGTAGATTGTGCTGTAGCAACCACCTTTGAAAAGTGAGATTTGGGCTGAATCTGAAAGGAAAAGCATCACTGCAACAGGATTCCCAAGAGACAGCAAGAGAAACTTGTCCAAATCTGTGCCCTCTCTTATTCGAAGCTACTTTAGGAAAAATTAGTATTAAAGCACAAGCAGATGGTCTGAGATGTGGAACTGCCTCTTTTTCAGTTTGGAAAAGAAATGGCTAAGGGAGAGCATAAAAGAGATAAATAAAGTTAAGTGTGGCCTGGAGAAGACTGAAAGAAAGACCACCCATTTCTCATACGAGCTGCAGAACAGTCAGACCCTGCTCCCCTCACAGAACATGGAGCCTGTCCCTCTTCTGCAACATCCTACTAATGATATAACAGAAATTCATGCATGACAGCTAAGAAAGTTATTGTCAAGGGGGAAAAACAATAGGTTTGTGTTTTGATTTTTCAGTGCTCAGAGCACACAGGGCTCCAAACAGGCTTGAAACAGCTTTTGAAAGCCCTGGAGTCCCAGCAGCACATCTGGGAGCAGGCCCACATCACTCGGCGCTCAGGCTCGTGCTGCCCCCAGCCCCCCGTTCGCAGGGTTTGGTTTTGTGTCCAGCTGTCAGCACCTCCTCCCCGGGAAGGTGGGGCCGAGCGCCGATCACCGCGGGCTGGCTTCTCCCGCACGCCCAGGCAGGGAGCCCGTGATAATGAGGGAGGTGACACCTGCCACCAGCGCTCCCGCGCTCGTCTGCCCGAGTGAGAACAGCACATTTTGCTGTCAGGCCGAAGGGAACATATTTTCATAGGCATCCCTCCAACTTGTGTATAATTGCCTGGAAGTGGGAATTGGAAGAGGCCTGCATTTGGAGAACTCTGAGCAGTGAAAAGAGGCTGCATCTGTACTGAATTCAAGGCAGTGAAATTCAGTGTAAATATGATTACTCGTTTTTTTTTTTTAAATTTTGTATTGTTTACTATAAACATTATTTAACTATTGTGCACAATATTTCTGAGATAGCTCATTAAACTGTGCTGCTTTTGCTTCAGCAACTTCCCTGGTAAAAGCTGAGAAGGGCCAAAGTGAAAAACTACCCTTTAAATGTTAGCAGTTTTTAAAAACAAACAAGTTTAGCAATCTGGACTAATTAGGAACATTACTGGCTCCGAGTGAAGGAGCAGAATAGTATTAAATCTGGTAGCTTAACTGTACCTGTTCAATATTCATTAGCACAAATTTCTTGGAGAAAAGTCTGCTGCATTAATTAAGATTCCCAATCCCAAGCACAGTTTATAATATGTTTATTCAAATCCTTGTAATTCTTATGTGGTATTCCAGCCTTGTCTCTTTATCACTGTCTCTAGGCCAAAACCTACTTCAGGGGTTCAAATGTGGAGAAGGTTCCTCCTCAAATGAGAAAGGAACTGAATAGACCAACATTTTATTTCAGTGGGACTCGATGATTTAATCGTAACAATGAAATAAATCATAGAATTTTGGAATGGTTTGAAAGGGACCTAAAAGCTCATCTGGATCCCCCCCCTGCCGTGGGCAGGGACACCTTCCACTATCCCAGGGTGCTCCAAGCCCCGTCTAGCCTGGCCTTGGGCACTTTCAGGGATCCAGGGGCAGCCGCAGCTTCTGTGGGCACCCTGTGCCAGGGCCTCCCCACCCTCCCAGGGAACAATTCCTTCCCAATATCCCATCCATCCCTGCCCTCTGGCTGTTTAAAGCCGTTCCCCCTTGTCTTGGCACTCCAGGCCCTTGTAAGAAGCCCCTCTCTGTGGCCACATCTGACTTCAGGGTTATCGGTTCTCTGTCCTTCAGGACTCCACGAAGATTCCCAGAAACACAGCACCAACACTGTGCCTATTTTCAGAGCTCGGTGACTCAAGGCCTAAAAGAAAATCCTCTTTTCATTCTGATGCAGGAAAATGACACAATGAAAGCAGGGTAATTCTGATGGCATCCAGTGAAGGACATTTCCAGGTATCCCCCACACAGTGACCCAGGGACCACACCCACCACACGCCCCGACACGAGTCTGTGCGTGTGCACACGTGAGTCAGACAGAGCAGCCTTGCCTGCTGCAGTGGGTTTATAAATATTCATCAGTGGACATCTCCACATCCACGCCCACCCCAAAAGCCAGACTTTCTGTTTAAAAGCACTACTTAACATCAATATGTGAATATTGCTGCTCCTCAGGGATGACTTAAAATTAGTCTGGAGCATTAGCACTGTGTTAGTGAGAACCTCCCTGCTGTCAAAGCTGCTTGTTTTGCACAACCACCCGACACAGTCTGCTGAGGCAGAGCAGCACCCTGCCAAAGCCAAGCCAACACATCCCTCAGGAGCAGGGCTCCCGGGAGGTCACGCACCTGTAATTGTGGAACCAGTTGATCACGGTGCTGGTTTTCAAGTTGAGCTGCGTGGCGAGTTCCTCAATGGTTTTTGGTGATGGGTATGGCTTTTGCTGGTAGGCTCGTTTGAGAGCTTCTTTCTCCTCTGGTGCCAGCACCACCCGGGGCTTCTTGAGCTGGTGCTGGGGCTGGGGGCTGGCACCCTGGCTGTAGTCGATGCCAGCGGATGAGGACTCACAGGACTGGCTGTCGCTGACGGAGCTGTGCCGCCGTTTCATGTAGGCTGGAAGAGAAGCACACTGGATCAGCCCCGGCTGAATACAAAAGCAGAATCAATGGATGCACGAGCTGCGGGGTAAACACGGAGAACGCAGGTGGGAGATGCAGGGATGGGCTGCTGGGAGGGGAGGGGACGGGAAGGATGGGGCACCACCAGAGACCAAACGCGGGGAGGCTGCAAGAGGCAGAAAGAGAAGAAAAGAGGGTAAATCAGCTGGAAACCTGCCAGAGTTCTCTGCCTTTACAGTGAACGTGGGACACGAATGACAGGGTTCAGTTCACACGACTCATTTCAGATTCACACCTGTAAGAGGAGTGAACTCCCACGTAAGGCCCCGATCGGGACAGCTGTGCTCCATTTTGACCGAAAGGGGTTTTGGTGGTTAAAACACTTGGGATGCACACAGAGGTCTCTCTGACACCGAGGAAAACGTGACTGTGGAAGTGGAGCTGCAGCATTCCCAGCCTTCCCAAGCCATCTCCAACACACGATGGCGCCTGGAGCCCGGAGATCCCAGGGATGGGCTGCACAACTCATCAGGCGTTTGCTGCCTTTCCCCACAGCTCTCTGCTGTGGTGGTGACAGGTTATGAAAGAGAATCAGCCCCAGCACCCTCCTCCCCTACACAAAGCTCCTTCCAAAACACAGACACTTCTAAGAAAGCTCTCCCTGCACTGATGGGCTCGGTGAGGCTGATGGCAGGAGCCTGTGATCCTGCCACTGACCTTCCTCCCCGGCTGGGAGTGAATTATCCTGGCAAATTCCGCAAGGAAGGAGTCCCAGCAAAGGCTGTCACTGACTTGATTGATTTACACTGGGCATGGAGAGGTGGGATTTACTGCACCTGGCAGTATCATGCACAAGCATTGCTAATGAGGGGGCTGAAAACAGCAAATATAGATGAATCTTGTCAATAAAATATTTAATGGCCTGTTAAATACCTTCTAGATATTTAAGAGTTTACGTATTCAAGAGTTGCAATTTGATAACCTCAGCTATTAAGTTCCAGATTACACCAGCCTGACATCAGTCCAGGAGGCATTAAATCTCCAGGAGCCAGGAGCTCTGGTTGGAGCCAGGGACCACTGTGGGGCCAGCCACACTGGTCAGCAAGCAAATTCTTCAAAAAATTCAATTTTTCTCTCCCCGCAGCTCTGCCTTCAGGCTGAGGCTGCAAAATGAATAAAAATTCAGTGCAATCAAATAAACTGCAGTGTTCAAACCCCAGCCAACACCTCCCGGCAGGGCTGCCTCCAGGACTGGCCAGGTTTTCTGGCTCCAGTGGGTTCCAGCACCCTGCCCTCTCCATGGTGCCTCCAGTGGGACCTTTGGCACTGTGGCTTCCCTATCATGGAAGTGAATTCTGAACACACTCTGTAACCTTTGGGGGTATCTGCATGGCCCACATTTTGTTTTTCCTGAATATGACAGATTACCTGTGGATTGCCTACTGTGTAAGATCACTGATATGGAACACAACGTGAGCTGCTCGTGATCCATCACTCTGACGTGATTCAGTCCTGCGCACGTTTGAAATGACCATAAAAAACAAAGTGTTTTTAAAAAATAAATTTCCTTTAGAAATCCACCTATTTAAGTTGTTCCAACCAGATGTAAAACTGCAAAAAATCTGCATTATTTCAAGGTGACCCATTGGCCTTATTTTTGCAGCCTTCATGGAACTGTTACAACCTTGAACCATGGAATTAATCATTCCAGCAAGATAATCTCATATTTCTATAAGGTGTTTAATCTCAAAACTTCTTCCTGGGTTTTATTTCCAACTTGCATTGACACGCAAGCTACAGACAAGGCTCCCTTGTTTCCTTGCACAGCAGAACCAAGAGGCTGGAGGACAACATCCATCACCTCAGCAACGGGAGCAGCTTCAAGGAGGCCACGAGACAAAACAGAACCTGGCATGGAAGATGTGAAAGGTGCTCAGACTACCTCTAACTGGAGTTTGGTCAGGTGGCTGAGTCAGCATGAGACACCCAGGGAGCAGGATGGGCTGGATCTCCCTTCGTCTGCTCTCCAAAGGATGGGATTTCTGGCAGGGCAGAGCTCCTGTCTTTGACAGCAAAGGACAGCCCGGAGCTGGGAGAGCTTGGGAAAAATGTCATTCCTTGCTCTGCTCCTGTAACCTCACACTGGGATCACAAAAGGTGCACTGGCTGAGCTGGGTTGCTCTCGTGCGAATGGAACAAATTGTATAAGGGCATATATTTCATTAAAATACAAATAAAGAGGAGGATGTCCCACTGTTCTGTCAGAGCAGTTGTTTTCTGGAGGATAATCTGTTATCAGGACGAATTTCCACTGGGCCAAAGGCAGAATTAGGACTCAGACTCTGGGTTTTAATGCTGGTCTCTGGAAACTTAGATGACATTTTTAAAAGCTTTTCCATTTTAATTTTTATTTTTAAACATATGTGCTGCGTGTAGACAACATAAGGAGATCATTCAGCACATTTGCAGTGACAGCAAGGCTCAAACTGAAATCCAAGTCGCAAACACACTTTATTTTTGGAGAAATTTGATTTTTGTCTGTGACCAGTCTCCATTTCTCAGGAGACATAGGAAAAAAAAGGAAACCCAGCTGTAATTTGGGCAAAGGTCTGGATCTGGGTCTGAGACTGACTGAGTTACACCTTTCCCCCCCAGCATCCACGTGTCCCTCTTGGAAGACTCCCCAGCATGTGCCCAGCTACAGGTGCCACAGACACCATTGCACAGCTGCCCACTGAGATAAAACAGAGCCCCTTTTAATATAATTTTTATCTTATGTGGTATTAAACGAGATTATTAAAAAGTGAAATAATGGAGAAATAAAGGGAATCCAATTTTCTCCTGACAGCAGTGCTGTTCTGCGAGGAGTGCGACGCTCCAGCAGCCCAACACCCCGGAGGTTATGAGAGGAATGAACTCTTCCAAGGCAGGAAAGGTGTGCAGAATGTCTCAGCCCAGTGAGCACGAACCCCCAGCTCCCTCCAAAGAGGTTGGTTAATGTACATTGCAAATTTGCACAACCTCTTAAAAGGGACATTTATAGCACAAACTTCAGACTGGCGGAACAGAAAAAGAAAAAAGAGATACGCAGCTCACCTTTATCATAATTATTAATTTACTCCCTTAATAAAATGTGGCAGAGAAATAATTGATAATAATGTTTCACTGGAAGCAGACCCAGTCGCATTGTTCTTTAACTGACATTAGCTGAAGGGAAAGTTAAATTCTTAATGTGGCTCTGGAGCAATTTAAAAGGTTAAATCACAGGATCCTTACCTGCATGAAAGGATTTTGCACAAAATACAGGGCTGAATCCACTTTAGACTGCTCTGCTCTGAGGACAGCACTTGCACAGTTCAGGAGCTCAGTGCAGAGCCTCAATGATTTATGGCCTTATCTCTATTCAGGTGCCATCTACAGACCGTATGTATCACTCACTATTTGATAAGAATCCAGTTTAGAAAATAGTTTTGAAAGGATATTGTCAGTACTACTTTTAAATTATTTTTATTTTATTTTTCTGCAATATGGGCAATATTCTCTGTGAGGCTATAAAAATCCAGCTAGTTGACAATTTTATTCCTGCCATGTTGCTAATACAGCAAAACCCCTCATGATTCCCTTTGGTTTACAGTTGTAAGTGGGAAACCCAAGTGGATTTTACTCCCCATGGAAGATCATACACAATTTGTGCTAAGATACTGCACTGCTTTATATTAGACTGGTTACTGTGACAAGGGTTTGAATTTCTTCTTAAAAGCCTGCAAGACTATAATTTTCCCAGAAGCTCCCTCACTGCAATTTTAAATATAATCACCAAGTTCTTGATCAAATGTGTAAATGCTTTCAGAACATCAGTCAACAGCAGAGCTTTCAGTGCACACGATTAATGATGTCTGTGCTAATATCATTAAGGGGTAGCTCCAGAGATGTATATATCATTAATTAGTTAACTGCTGATAATGGCAAGCCCACGAGTCTCTCTTGTAAAATCACACAAACATACTAAAAACAGGGCTCTGAATAACCACTGGGTTTTAGGGATGAATTTCAAATGGAGAGAGTTGGATAAATTTGCAGGATGTACTCCCTACTAAGATACCCAATAACAACTCAGACCACTCACAGGTCCACCCCCATGACCCTGTTTTATGTGAGCATAACACACAAATGTTATTGTATTAACACAATCACCTTCCCCCTCCCTATAAAGGCTACAAATATCATTATTCTGCAAAACCCTTTTATAAAGGCTGCATTTTTCTCTCCTCCCAGCAACCATCAGCGGAGGACTGGCAAGAAGCTCTCCCAGGAATCAATGCACAGTTCTTGCAGCCCAACATCTGTGACCAGCTGCAGCACTATTAACTAATAACCCAAAGCCAGCTCCCAAACTCACATTTCTCATTTGGTAAGGCAAGTTATCAGTGATACAGCAGGGCCTCAGTAATTAATCTATAGGAGAAAACAGCAATGATTCCCCAGCAGCTGGTGAATATTTAGGGTTTGGGGTTGGCTTTTTGTTGCGCTTTTTTTTTTTTTTTTATTTTGAGATGTATCTGCTTGAGCAAGCATCAAATAAAAGCTCCAAAAAAGCTGTCGTGCAGTCCTTTTGCATAACCTTCATAACAGTGGATCAATGCTGCCTCTCCACTATTTATGGAGGGTTATAAAAGCCAGGCTGATGTAGGGCAGAGCGGAAGGCGTGAGTCAGCACTCTGCTCCCGGTTACCTTTTTTCTCCATGCGCTTCATATCCATCAGCTTCTCCACGTTGTTGGGATCGTTGAGCCACAGCTGCATGCGGACAAAGGGTTCCCTTCCCTTCAGACTCAGCTTGTGCCAGGGCTTGGGGCGAGCCAGCAGGTCTGAGACAGAGCCTTGTGTCAGCCCTAGGATTGTCTCCCCGAACAAACGCTGACCTAATGCGAAATTGAGAACCGCATGAATTCGCTCAGCCGAGACACTCACGGAAAAGAACACGAGATCATTCCTCAATTATTCTTATTTCAGAACTGCTTCAAAACCCAGAAGAAACATTTACGAGAATAAATGCTCTGCCCCCCACTAGAAGGGTAAATATTGAGCTTTAGTTTAATCCTCAGGATCTGCCTGGGATAAAGGGAGGAGTTCGACACATTTGGGGAGCGGGACCTTACAGTGAAACAGTGTGAAAAATAAAATTAGGAGAGGAAAAATAAACTGAACTTCTAGATAAGCAGGCAACTAGCGAGAGCAGCGAGGCTACTTAGCTCTTATGCAGGAAGGCAGTGCCACAGCTTTGTTCCAACAGGGCAATCCAAACATTTCCAGCAATCAGTGAACCAAGAGCAATGCAACCTCTCCCCCTTCAGCAATGGCCATATAAATGTCCTCATAGAAACATGTATGGAATTTCTGTGCTGTACTATCTGTGGGGATCTAACTGTGTATCACCCACTAATCAGAATTTGCAATACAACTTATTTTTTTACAGTCTCAACAGTATTGCTAGTTTAGGATACTTAATTTTAGTTCTCTTACAAAACGCTGTTGTCTGGCAGGGTAAAATCTGCAAACGCTTTCCAGTGTACAGCGTTCATATGTGCATTGCTGACAATGATTTTATATGGGAAAGGTCTAACTTATCAAGGACTGGGGAAAATGCCTGTGCAGCTCAAACCCAACCACACAGCTGGTTTTCTAACCCCCTTCACTTCACTGTTCTTCCTCAGCTGAACTGCCTTGATACCAACTTCTGGTACAGAAGAGAGCCTGGAGTCATCTGAGTCATTAAGACACAAGTGCTGCTATCATGGGATTTCAAGGTAACCCAAAGATCTTTCCATAACCCCCAAATTTGGGCCTCAAGGTCTTGTGTCTGATCTGCAGCTTTTGAGTGCCCTCACTAACACACAACAGAACATTCTCCCTTCACACCCCAGCACCTGCAGCCAGTGGTAACCAACAGATCCCTAAGGGACAATGGGGACAAGTGGGGGCTTTTGACCCCACAGCTCTGCAGGACAAGCCCACACCTGCAAAAGCACCACCAGCTCCTGCCCTCACAGCCCTCCCTGCTCCTGACACAAACAGATCATGGGAAATATCTGCTCTACAGACCCATCCCCTGCGCTTGACTCCAAGATTCCCCTCCTCCTTCTCTTTAAAAACATCCCAAGGCTTCTGCCCTGGTGGAGTTTTTTTTGCCTGTAATAGGGAGAAGAGGGAATGTGGGACCAGTCAGAAGCTGCAGAACATCCCACTCAGATGTGTGGGCCAGGTGGGCCTGCATAGCTTTCAGAGGAAGCAGCTGAGGTAACGAGAGGCAGAGAGGGGAAAGGAGGACAGGGCTTAACATGACACTCTGCTAATAAGCTCTAAAACTAACCTTGAAAACAGTTCTTACAGACTGAACAGAAATCTACATTCAGAATTCACTTAAGTTCCTGAGTAATAAGTGATTTTCCACTGCCCTCAATATCAGGAAAATCAGACAAAAGAGGTAATTCAGGAGCAATTTTATCAGTTTTATCTTTCTGTTTTTATCACAGGTATTGCTGGGGTAACCTGCTCCCTGTTTGTATTTAATAACATCAGCAAGGCCTCATCCATTTCCCTGAAAACCTGCCAGCTACTAGCAAGATAACACAGCTACTTTAAAAATCTGTTATTGTGTTGCCACATGAACAGGAATATGGGCACAGATTTGCAAAAGGGTTGGGAATGAGCAGTGCTGGCAGTGCTGCTGAAGGAAATGAACCTCAAACTACAGCCTAAAAATTAAAAATGCAAACGTGGAAGGAGATAACATCACGCTCTCTAGGTGTTAAGAACAAAGCTAAAGATGTTTGTGTCGTTTATTTTATGTCAGGATACGGCAGGACAGGAAGAAACACCTGAAAGACTCCCAAGCTAAGGGGGAAGGTGTCAGAAACCATCCTCAGGAGGTAGCAGGTGTATCACGCTCCATCTTCATCAGAGCACTATTCATAACGGGAATATTTTTAAGCACAGCTTTCCTAAACCTCCTCCCCATCCTTCATGCCCGTTCCCGCTGATGTAGATCCTAATGGACAAAACTGTGTTGGTTTCATGGACAGTCCTGAGCCTTCCTACAAAATTCCCCCTATCCTCAAACCTCAAACAGCATCTGCCTCCCTCTGCGAGTTCCATGTTGTCCAGCAGGGAATCACTGAGGGTACTCTGACGTTTGGGGCCCAGAACATCAGCAGCATCTCAGTGTGAACACTGCCAGCATCGTCTGCTGAAGCCACGGAACCATCACAGAATGGTTTGGGTTGGAAGGGACCTTAAAGATCACCCAGTTCCAACTCCTAATGAAAGGGACACCTTCCACTGTCCCAGGCTGCTCCAAGTCCTGTCCAACCTGGCCTTGGACACTTCCAGGGATCCAGGGGCAGCCACAGCTCCTCTGGGCACCCTGTGCTGGGACCTCCCCACCCTCACAGGGAAGAATTCCTTCCTAACATCCCACCTGAACCTACTCTGTTTCACTCGGAAGCCGTTCCCCCGACTGGTGCTGGGAGGAGAGACCCGCCCAGCTCAGTCTGAATTGTTTTGTACAACTGTGGCTGGTTTTACTGGCTGGTGACACTGGGACACCTCAGCCACCACCAGCTGCCTATGACAGGTTCACAGGGCCCAGTGGCCCAAACCAGAGAAACCTGTGCACCAGAAAACCTGGGGCACTAGCACACTGAGGGCACAAAAGGAGACATTGAAACTGGTTCCACACCTAATGCAGAGTTTGGGGCACATTTCCTGGCTCTTCTGCTGCTTTTTAGGCTTGTCAGCCACACTGTAGGAAAACAAAAATCATGGGAAATAAAAAAGACTAAGTAAAAATGGCATCAAAGCAAATGTAAACAAAAATACTTTTTTTTCAAACCTCTCTGGAACACCAGAGCAGGTACAGCACTCAATAGCATTTTGCCCAAAAACCTGGGGCTTGGATCTGCAAACCCTTACCATGATTTGGGGCTTTATCTCTACGTTATCTCCACTGAACAAGCAACCACCATCTGCCCAAGCCAAATACACGGGCAAGGAATTCTGCTGGGCTCAGTGGAACACAATCTCATTCAGGGTATGTCAATGATCAAGGCCATTTCCCTTTTTTTCCACCAAATTATGTTAAATGAGAACTTGGGACCTCCCCCATCCCAGTATTTTTCCCCCTTAAAAAAAATTTCAAGACAATAACACATTATTCTGTGTCTAGTTGAAAAAAGGCTTCCTCACACACTAAAGTAGAGGAGTTTTTACTTTTACAGTCATCATGTTCAGATGATATGGATAAAATTCTTCTCACATAAGTAACATCATCAGCCTAAATCTAAACTTTTGGTCCTATTTGTAGTGAAGGAAGAGAAACTGGTACTTCTGGAGAGCACCAGACATTCCTCTGAACACCTAATGCAGGATGAATCCCTCGCTAAGACCCAGAAGCAGGAGCAGGTAACACTGGGCCAGCCTTGCTGCCCTCCTGCCAGAGCCCTCAGAGGATCCCATCAACATTTCCCAAAGCCTTGTGAGGGAAGCAAGGGTTAAAGACATGAAGAACCAGTGATTTAGAGGCATAGTGACAGTCTTAATGTGGATTTCCCATACTCACATCAGGTTATTCCCCGTGACTATTCCAAATAATACTCGTGACACTGAATTCAACAGCCAAAAACCCATCTGTGGGCAAAAGCAGCCTCAGCTTGGCACATCTCTAAGCAGAATAACTGAGTGGCCCTGTACACTTATCTCAGGCTCATCTAAACCTCAGCTGAGTCTGGATTTCCCCTCCCAGATCCTCAGGGACACTGTGCTCCTGCTTGTGGTGCACCTCCCTCTCCAACCATGCTGGGCTCCTCTACTTCACCCAAAATGGGCCTGGAATTCTTAAGTGTGGGGGAAACAGCCTTTCCCAAAGGGAGAACTCACTGGATCTGGGGTTCTGAGGGTCCTGACAGCCTGCTGGACTCTGTTCTGGGAGGTGGGAGCAGTACCTGGCTGCTGAGCCAGGAGCAGGGCTTAGGAAGAGCAGGGATGACATCTGAAGTAGAGTGTGGCAGTCTGAAAGGAGTTTTCTACCAGTTAAAAAAATTAGGTATCTTTTTAGCAAATGAAAGCTTAGGCCAGAGTCAAACCCAAGTATTCTCATACACATCTACCACAGCTAACAATAAAAGCATGAACACTTACGGATTATTTCGGTCAAGAAATCAGAATAAAGCGATTTACCAAGATTGTTGTCCGTGAGCACTTCCTTGACCCTCTTGGTGATGCCATAGGTGTCCAGCTCAGGGGACATGGCCACCAGCTCTTGGATGCTGAGTGCTGAGTGGCCCGAGAGTGGCAGAGGGGTCGTGGATTGGGATTCAGACGCAGGCGGCTCGCTGGATTCCTGGGATTTGCCATCCTTACTCGTCTCTATGGCGGGACAGGGCTGCTGTACCAATTCAGTCAGGCTTTTCACTGATTCACTGGAACTCATGGGAGATTCAGGAGCAGGACTGCAACTGGCAGAAGTCTTTGGAGTACTTTCTGTAATTAAAAAAAGAGAAAAAAGTCCCCACTTTAGCATAATTGTAATGTTTTGATTGCAGGATACTTAACTTTCCTCCTCATTTATATTCTACCTACTTAAAGAAATGCCTAAGTATGCAAAATGCTACTTGCTATGACTTGGGTACTAAAAAGCCTCTTTTTAAAAACAAGAATTATTTTCTAATTTTATCTTGAGTCATCTCTGATTTCTTATAAAGACAAGATGTACAAATACAAATAAAAATCAGGAAAAACTGAAGTGCAATAGTCTGTAAGTTTGCACGCAATTTCCTTGGTCAGGAAATCTCAGTTTTGCTTGCCACAACATTTTTATATAAGGATGGTTTTAAAGCTACAATTCTAGACTGGTTTAAACCTCCTTCTGTGACTTGCAAGAAACTCACTCAGCCACTATTTTGTTCCATCAGTGAGGGATTTTCTGCAACTGATACAACTCTCTATCTTGAGAGTGTTATTGATTTCATTTTGTTTCTTATCACACGCATCACATTTTTGCAATTCTCTTTGTCCAGAAATAACAAGATTAAAATACAGTTTGTAATTATGTTGTATTAATTAAAGTGTTTGAGAATCCAACATAAAGATAGCGAGTGGATCAGGAGACACCCAAATCTGTTATTGTGACACTTGGTTTAA
The DNA here is from genome assembly GCA_013397755.1 of Cnemophilus loriae. Lineage (NCBI taxonomy): Eukaryota > Metazoa > Chordata > Aves > Passeriformes > Corvidae > Cnemophilus > Cnemophilus loriae. The sequence continues at coordinate 97,074 of VZTF01009288.1, forward strand.
AAGAAAGCTTTCCAAATCTGTTAATTTGCCAACAACAATAGGTTCTGTACAAAATGTTGTTTTCCCTCAATAAATTTATCTCTCACAGAACGTACTGACTGAGCTTATTCAGAGATTCCAGACATCTGAGGGTACAGGCTGAACCTTTTTTAAAATCAACAACACACAAGCAATGTGGTTTACAAGAATAATTCAGGAGATAAGGAGCACAGGCGATTTCTCCATCCCCAGGTTTTTCCCGTTTCTGTGGGGCTGCTTGCTCCTCCTTGCTGTCTCCCATCTCTTTCCTTGCCAGGGTTAATGACATGGATATTCCAGCCTCGTACATCCGTGGGTTTGGCTCCAGCTCTCTGGAGGAAGCTGACAGAGCTCTCAGCTGCACAAGGAGGAGGCCAGACCCCATCCAAACCCAGTCCCTCCAACACAGCCCAGAGTTTTCTGAGCCCTGCAGTGCCACCACGAGAGGGTTCTCAGGTCCCATTAGGCAATGGCTACCAGCAAACCTCACTGGTTTTTGAGTTTGTTATCCAGAATATTGTCAAATCATTCCAGAGCACGCAGCCTGTGCAGCGTGGAAACATATCCCAAATGTTAAAGGAAAATATGGAGCCAAAATAGGCCCAAATGCAGCAGAGTGCAGAGGATAATGGTGTTGTTCAGGGTACTGGGAGCTTTCCCATGCTGCATTCAAGAGCCTCCCTCACACACTCACTTGAAGTGAAAGCTAAAAATGTGACCTTTTCCTTAGTGCTTTCTGAGAGATGCAAAAGAGGCAGACGTAAAGAAAAGTGAGGTGCATGTAAATCTTTAAGGTAAAGGGGATCCTACAAATCCTATTTCTTTTCTCTGCCCACCCTGGGTCATCATACAACCGAACAGAACCCCTGGGAAATGTTATTTCTGTATGAGGAGCAGCAAAGGACTCGTACTGTAAATCTGCCCTGATTCACCCATGCGAGGGACCAATTTGGCAGATCATCCATCTTGTTCACTGTACACTGTCAGGGATGGCACGAATTCCCTACATGATAAACAGATTTCTTCTCAGGTCTGTGTCCTTTAACCCACAGCAAGGTCAAAATTATGGCTGCCTAGCTAATAAACTGCACGGCACTCGTTCAACTTCCCTCTAATTTTGTCCCTTGTGCCAGCTTATACAAATCTTACTGAATAACTAGAGCAGCTGCAAATTTCCTATACAATTCCTCATCCGTGCACAGCGAGCCACATGCACACACGGAGCACAGGGGAAAAAAAAGACAAAGTAAAAAAAAACCAAACCCAAAACCAAACCAAACCACGCAGGACTAAACAAAAGCATTTCCTAATGCCTCCTTCTCCCTCTCCTTTCCCTGCCCAGCCTCATTATGAACACAACAAAGGTAATCTGTGTTATCATCTATCACTGAGATGCTCTCTGTTGCTCACATATTAGCTTATTTGTTTTTTATATCACTTACCAAGAGCTTACTTGAATTTAATTTTTAAGACCAATCTGCTGCTCATTTACTCCAAAAGGTGGGATTATCTGAATCTAATTTTGGAAGGCAGTACAGATGACAAACTGCTTTTTTTCCCCACCAAAAGGCAAGTGTACAGTGATTTCAGGCGAGGCATTATGTACACGTACTACAAATAACTCAAAATATGTTCCCCACTCATTTTTAGCATTTTTCCCTTCTGGAAAAACATTTTCAAGATCACATAAATATTTGAGGAAAAGATCCATTATTTGAGAAAGTAAATTCAATAATCAAATAATGCAAACATTTCCCGTTAATCTACTTAAAAAATTAAATAGACATTTGGAGTACAAGTGACTGCTGACAGAACAAAGGGGAAAATTGACTGTATTCACTATTCCAGATTTAACTGTCAATCCACAGCCATTTCGCATGTTTTATGAAATAATTTGCCTGTATTCATTTCTCTCAAGTTCCTCACAAGACAAAGACACAAATTCAGGATATCTGAAAAATATACATTAAGATTTCCAAAGCGGCAATTGAACACTTCCAACAAAAACAATACATTGAAAGCTTATTTCTTTAAAACCTGCTCTGCTTTTTTAACCCCAGACTGCTCTGAAGAATAACACTAACTTAAGAGCAATCTAGTTTCTTAAAAGTGATATTCACTGGATGTTTTCACATTTATGTTAAGAAGGAAGGGACCATTTTGTCAATATAAATATAAAACTGCACTACAGAACAACCTGCAAACTCCATGGCCACCATTTATTGATGAAATTACTTCAATAAATTCCAGGTAAATTTTGCTATACCAAAGGGGTGTTGCAGTTTGCTTTCCAACAGCCTGCATCCAATGCAAGATGTGAAGTAAAAAGCTCCAAAGCTTCAAAAATAAGGTGCTGGAAGAGCTGGAGAGATCAAGAGCACCACCAGTGATGAGGTCATCGCAGAACCTGGGAAATTCTGAAGTTTCAGGTAGCCAAAGACATCAGTGGTACCCTGAGCTTTACAGAGGCTGGGGGAAACAGGGTGTCCCCAAAAGGACTTTAGGGGAAGATGGGGACCATTAGACCCTGCATGTGATGAAGACACAGCTTAACCTGACAGTGTTAAAAGATAAAAAACCCCAGGTAACTTCTGCATGATTACACGCTGCTGTTGGCAAATGCCATTAAAAATGCAAAGACAGCATAAACGCACTTAAATCATCCCAACTTTTGAAGATGTAAGTAAAACTGAGTCATGAAAGGGCAAAGGTTCTACTGGCACTTTTTACATTATTAATTCAAAATACAGTCTGGGGTATAGGTAAGTTAAGCCCTTCCAAGCGATTTTAAGGAGCACATTCAAATATGCAGCATGGAAAATAAGAATCAAAAATGCAAATCAAGTACTAGAAGTGATGTCTGCAGAAATGGGCCAGCAAGCTGAAATGTTTGGCCAGTGGAATTGGGCCCCATTTACAGGCCCAGACATGAAGAGAAGCAAAGAGCAGCACTGGCTATTTCACAGCTGGTAACACGGCTGGGAGACAGCGATGCCCCTGCACTGAAGGGGAGCTTCCAGGCTTTGGAAGCAAATGTGTCTCCAGAAAGACAAATACACCTGATTCAGTCTGCCAGCACAGAGATCCCTGCGTGGGGACACGTCACTCCTGGCAGAGCACACAGGACTTATTCTTAAGTCAGGAAATTCTTCCCTTCTGTTTCTTCCCTACAATACTAGAGAGGGATGCACAATCTAAAATGAAGATGTACAAATGAATGGAAACAAAGTCAATGCTACGCAAATACCTTGTGTTTTTCTTTTAAAATACTATTTTCTCAATATAAAATTGCTGCTTGAATGACCATCTTACTGCAACAAAACCCCAAACCATCATCACAGCCTGCCCTTTGCCTTCTCACCCCTTGGTAGCAATCTGGTAAGAAACTGAACTAACTTTGCAAACAATGCAGCAAATAGGTCAGGGGTCTGAGTATTTTATAAATTTGGTTGAGAACCATAACAGACCAACCCTGCCTTAATTACATAAACACAGAAAATCTTTTGTGTTCTTGCATTCCTTGGGACAATGCATGAATCCAAATGCTGCTCTGGTCCCATCCATCCTCTACACCTTTCCCACAGCATCTGCCGTGACAGCATTTTGGAAAACGTGAGAAGGTCTGAAATCAGAGTTCTGGTCTCAGTTCATTGATTACAGGTGGTTTTCCTGAACTCCACATATTCTTACTCTTCTCCAAGACTTCCCACCCTATGCTGGGGTCAGGTCCCCAGTACCGGATCCCGGGACGTCAGCTGCTTGACCATCCCACTGACAGCCTGCAAATCACCTGAAAACACTTCCCCCAACGCAGTCTCAGCCTGACACGTCCCTCTGCAAGGTCTGCTCGTGTTCTGCCATGGTCGTGCGGCAGAGTCCCTGCAGTGTGTAAGGAATGCCAGGCTGTGCAGGGCTCCTCTCCTGCAGCTCTCCCGAGCATCACCAGGTCTGCAGGAGCTCAGCAGTCAGGGACATTTAGAACTGCAGGGCACTGCTCAAGCAGGACCATTTCTGTGATGTCCAGGAACTCTTCCCAAGGCCACAGGACGCATCCAACACGCCCCTCCGTGCTGAAGCACAGCTCAGATCCTCAGCACTCTTCAGCTGGAGGCTCCTTCTCAAGCTCAGGACATCTCAGATGCAAAGACCTGCAGGTGCCACCTGCTCCAAGCTCCCCAGAAAATGTGAGACATCTACAGGACCTGACACCAGCGCCGGATCCATCCCCTCCAAGGAGGTATTCAGATGACGGAGCAGTGTTGAGACACGGATGCGGTTTCACCAGTCCCAGAGGCATCACGTCTGCCAGCACGGACACATTCCTCCACTGCAGCTTCTCCTGTGCCTTTTGAGAGCTGCAGGTTTGCTGCTTTTGCTCAGACCCTGCCTCACCTCTGATAGCAAACTGACTTTGCATCCACTTGTAAATGCAAAGTTCAAAGATTTGAACAAGAGCATCTGAACCTGTGAGCATAAACCACAAGCCCAGCGCTCTCAGTCTCTCCTCCCAGCACACCTGTCCATCCACAGAGACACCCTGTACTCCTGGAGCTGCTGGGAGAATCACCTGCCCAAGCTTTGCTGCTACCACAGGCTTAGCTAATAAACTGCAAAAGGACTCACGGGGAACGAGATACAGAACATGGCGAAGTTGAGGAAGACCATGCAAAACACAGAAGGTATTCAGGGGCCTCTAAAAGGATTATGAAAAATATTATATTCTAAAGACAGCAGGCAGACAACAGCTGCCTTCAGTTTCAGAGTGCAGCGGATCGAAAAAATGGATCCACTATAATTTTCAGAGACAAATCTCTGTAGTTTATCTGATCCACTATTTAAATTTCAATATACAGTCTTCTATCTGCAGTAATAATAACCTAAATTCCATTTAGTGTTCATTTGAGCAGTCAGGATAAAGTCATTTCTTATTATCTCCCCACTGTGTAAAAAACAGCTTGAAGGTAGGAAGTCAGCAAGCATTTTCACCAAAAAGTAATTATTGTAAGTGACATTTTTACTGCTGGCATGCCATAAGGCGAACTGCGCATTTGGAAGGACAAGTTGCTAAAACAAAATGACAGGGTACTCTGTGACATTCCGACGAGAACCCAAACATGATTTCACCGGCGCTTGCTTTGATGCACCACTTCTCCCACTGCCCAAAGCTCGGGCTGCAGGTTTGTGCCAAGCTAGCCGAAGATGCTTCCTGAAGAACTGGGGGAACGGGCACATCCCGCGGGAGCCGGCAGCATCCCGGGCCCTGCTCGCTCCCGAACTGCCACATCAGTGGGGAAGATGAAAGCACACAAACGTGGACAGGAGATTTCTCAGCAGCCTTTTAAAAGAGCATTTGCTACTTCAGGGCTGCATTTACCTCCTCGTGCAGATGTGTTAATGGACAACAACAGGCCTGGCAGGTTGCCTGAGATCAAAGTGTCTCACACTGGGACTGGATCAGTTTCTGTTTTCCCCGATGATGAGGCTGCCCATTCTATCCAATTTGCAGACCAAAACCCGGTGAATGCTGCCCTGAGAATCAGGGCCTGATCACACACAGATGATCAACACCCCCAGGACAACCCTGGTATTCCGTTTCCCAGGGTGTGAAAATTTCAGGGAGATATTTCTTCCCTCCAACCTTCTATTTGATTTTACCTTTAGCCACAGCTGCTTTTGCAGGGTCTTATCAGAGAATAACAGATTGATTTGGGTTGGGAGGGACCTTAAATCTCATTTGGTTCCACCCCCTGCCATGGCCAGGGACACTTTCCACTAGCCCAGGTTGCTCCAAGCTCCGTCCAACCTGGTCTTGGACACTTCCAGGGCTGAGAAGAAATTAGCATTTTAAGTTAATCTTTTAAAGCACCATAATAGCAATGCTCCTCACTAACAGGGGGTGCAGCACAAGCCTGAACTACGTCATAAAGCTGAGCAGCACTTGTGGGAGAGCACTGCAACCCATCCCTCTTCTGACTAATTAAAGAAAATACGCTGAAAGCGCCTTCTCCCAGGTAGTGCTTTTGGTGGATTTACTCTGAGTGAGTGAACCTTGCCTAGTCACAATTTGCAAATTAATGTGGCTCATGAAAATATGATCCTCCCTACAGTTATAAACTCCCCCAGTTCTTTGTAGGGAGTGCACAAAGCTCCCTGCAGTTTGCATCTATAATGATGTCAAATACGTAGGTACATGCAGTTGGAGTTGCAAGCACTCACTGGAGTTACCACCACTCTGACTGTGGAGAATTTGTTTGTTTGTTTGCTTCATAAGTGTTATAACTTTGGGGAAAATGTTATTTTGGGTCTTGGCTCAGAGGGAAATTTTATGTGGATGGGGGGGGGGATCAAAGGAAAAACCCCTTTAGGAACGGGTGCAGATGTATGAGTGTCTGCACGGAAAGGGCAGGAACCAGCTTTGGTTAACTCCGGAATTACTGGGGCAATATAAAAATACAGGTTCCCACTCTGCATGTGAGTATATGTTAAGTGTCAGGAGCACATGAAACTCAATAACCAGGGTAGATGTCAGAATTACCTGAAAAAAACAGCTTTTGAGTATGGCTGAAGGATTACACGGTATCGCTGCAACTGATGTTGTACTTTCAATAACTGTATTAGCTTGGTGCCTCTATTAAAAAAATGTGTTTTCAGCTGCTCTGGAAAGCAGGAGGAGCTGGAGAAACCAGATGAAGTTGAGAAAAGAGCATGTAAGATGGGAGCTGGTGATAGACTCATGAGGAGAGATTTACAGCTGCATGTTTAAAAGTACTTGGAGAAGTTGGGCAACCAATTCTCCCTTCAACAAACCCGCAGCCACAAACGCCTCCGAGTCTTAGAAATGCCACTGTTGTGCCCAAAGCTACGCCAAGACCTGTTCTAAGGCTACAGAAACTGAAACCATCAGACTTCCACCGAGTTAGGAGGACTGGGGAGTACAGATTGCTCCGAAGGATGTCCGGAATCCTGTGCAGGAAGATACAACTGGAGTCAATCAATTCAAGTGGAATTTGTCCTGAGATGTGACTTTGGAGCAGACACACCCTGACACAACCACACCCCCAGGGAAAAGCCTCAGAGGAGAAGAATTAAAGGACATTTTTGCAATGGTCTGGGGGGAAGATGAGGCCTCTGTAACCCTAAGCACTACTTTACAATAAAACACAGGAAAAAAATAAAGTGGAAACTTAAAAAATTTTTAGCTGGATATAGACACACAGTTGAAAACATCAGAGCAATGCCCAAGTCAGGCCAACAGCCCCAGATCATCCCATGATTCCTGAACCAAAAGTGGGAACTCGGCATTGAAGAGGAAATGATAATTTTTTGGTTTTACAGATCACCCTTAACCAATTAAAAAACCCTTTCTAAAAATATACCATATTTTAAATTAGGTGATTAATGGCAGAATCATGGCTGCTTTAGAAGACATTGCTCTACTCTGCCAACCTTTACTTAATATTCAGATTTGTCTGTGTTTCTGTAACTTAGCTAGAAATCAATATTTAGAAATAACTGCTGGAAAATATTTTCAATAACCTTATTATTAAACCAGCTTGTGTGCAGAAGCTTTATTAAGGATTTTCTGAATGCTAAAACAAATATGTCATGGAAGCAATCAATCAAGACGCCACAACCCCACAGTGTTATATTTTTAGTATAATCAAGACGAACGCGTGCACAATACCTTTTGGAAAACAGAGCGAGAGCCTCCACGAGGAGGTTCTGCTGCAGTTTACGGTGTCTTTGCTGACCTGCTGACCTCGTGATTTGATGTGTTAAACTAACTTGCTCAAACGTGGCACCAATTTTATGACTGTTTGTTGTCCTCCCGTGTCAGGAGCCTGAGTGTGAAGGTATTTCTACGCCCTCCTTTGAGATGTGAGCCTCGTGTCTGCTCCGGAGCAGAGGCTGCAGCAGGATGCATATGTGCCCTGTGCACTGCATTTAGAGAGATCTCCCCCACTAAACCATGTGGACATTCCCTCGCCACGGGCAATGTCCACACGGGGTGGATCCCAGGCTAATGACTGCCCGCCTTCCTTTCCTTTCCTTTCCTTCCTTCCTTCCTTCCTNATCTCCCACCCTCAGCACAGGGGGCAATTCTTCATCTTGGAGAAACAGAGTCACCCTGAGCAATGCTGCACTAAAGACCCTCCTTTTTGGAGGAGTGCTGGGGGAAAGTGCTGAAACAAAATGACATTTACGTTGTACGCAACAATATTATAAAAGCTATTAAGGTACATTATTTTACACATCCTCATAATCTCTCCATACTGCTTTACTTAATTTGTGATAAAATTGTTGAGAAAGGGTACTTAATGTAGGACAGTCAGTAAAAGTAATTTATCATCTTCCCGCTTCGGTGCTCACGTTATCAGCGAACTCATTTTCTGCATTCATCATGCAATCAGCCTATTATTTGCATATTAATCAGGCAGTGGACCATGAAAGAGCCGCATCCCAGCCAAATGCTGCACTATCTCAGGAGGAACACTCAGTAATTATCATACATCAGTGTTATGATGTGGTAATTGATTATAACATCTTTCTGTTGCCCCTGGGGAGTCCCACTGCTAACCCAGCTCCAGGCATTCTGTGCAGATTTTTCTCTGAAAATTAGAGAAACCGTTGCTGTCCTTTTATTAATGTTTTTACCTTTACAATAGACAGCTCTCTGAGCATTTCCAAGGTACTTTTGCCTTTTTTCTTTCTTTTTTTTTTTTTTTAATGAAACCTTCATTAGGGAAAACACCTGTCTTGGATCAAAAAAGTAAAAAAAAAACCAAAAAAAACCCCAACCACCCAAATCAGACCTCCCCCAAAAAACCCAGTTGGGGCTGATCATGTTCGTCCTCTCTCTTTCAAGGTCTGGCTTTTTAGGTGCTGGTGTTGCTTATATAATGCCCTTCCCATCAAACACAACAAAATGTTGCAACTTCAATAGACAGTAATTGCAAAGTTCGCATAAAGGCAGTTAAGTTGCTTTATTTAGGTGCCAAATGAGAGGCTAATTTTGCTCCTCTCGTAAAGGACAAATGAAACATCTGCCAGTTCAAACTTGCACTATTTTTAGGACCCAAGTTCCAGAAGGGCAGACCAGAGGAACAAACACTAACCACAGCTGTGGTTACACTGTGGTCAATCTCACACCTCCTTCGTGTGGGAACCCATCCCAGCACCTTCCCAGGATCCCTCGGAAAGCAGGAAAGGAAAAGGGAGATGGCTCTGGAGATGAGACCAGAAGGGACCACCTCATGCCAGAAAATAGAGAAGGATGCTTTTACAAGGGCCTGGAGGGACAGAACAATGGGGGAATGGCTTCCCACTGCCAGAGGGCAGGGCTAGATGGGATACTGGGAGGGAATTCTTCCCTGTGAGGATGTGGAGGCCCTGGCACAGGGTGCCCAGAGAAGCTGTGGCTGCCCCACCCCTGGAAGTGTTCCAGGTCAGGTTGGACGGGGCTTGGAGCACCCTGGGACAGTGGGAGGTGTCCCTGCCATGGCAGGGGTGGCACTGGGTGAGCTTTAAGGTCCCTCCCAACCCAAACCATTCCGTGATTCTGTGATAAGCTGCCATCAGCAATATCTTTGACAAGTATAAATACTGGACATGTACTATCAGGCCTATTTTACATTTCTTGTTGTAATTGTATTTTCTCCTTCCATTGGCTTTTTAATTGGCTATCTTTCTGTTTTCACTTTTATTTAAATTTGATCTCAAACCCACTTTGCTTTGTTTTCAATGTAAGTTGCATTTCTCATCAGATTTGAAATAATTCATTTGCTGCTTCTCTGGAAGGTTGTTGGCAAGTTAAAAAACCCTGTAACACGCATCAAATGAGGTGAGACAAATTCATAAGTTTCTCTCACACCTTAATGTAAAGGACAGGCTGGAAGGTAACTTAGAAGACATTAATTTTCTGGTAATATTCTGTTTTTTCTTCTTGGGAATGATTTGCTATCAAGCAATATGTAACTCTATAATCAGAACAGGCTGATTATTCTCCTGTTTCAGAGCTGCTGGCTGGAGAGGATTTTCATCCCCATTATAAGAGGGAAATAACAACCTCCATATTTGGTGCTCACACACCTTTTTCCCAGTATTTTGGGAGGAAAATAGCCCATTATCTGTTCTTTGAATTGAAAGCAAGGTAATTTTCACCCAGTGGAGGAGCATTTGGTAATTTGCTGAGCAGCAGTTGGGCTGTCGCCCGGCGAGGGCCGAGGGTACCGTGGCCATCTCCATCCCACCGGTGGCCACGGGGCTGGACCTGCGGCCCCCTCCTTTCCCCACCAGCAGCCAGAAGACCAACGTGAGCTTCTGCCAGCTGCCAGAGCCTGCTATCCCCGACAGAAAATCATCTGCTCCCTTTGGAGAAGAGCCTGCCCAAGCTCTTGTGCAGCTGCCAGCCCACGGGGGACAGATCCCGGCCGTCACCCCGGCTCCCGACCCTGCCCGGGGCTGCTCGGCCTCCCCGCGCTGGAGCTCGACAGCCACGGCCTCGCTCGTGTGTCTGTGCTGCTCCACTTATTTTGGAATTTGGCTTTCCGATCTACCAGCCCCTCGTTTTCCACCCAGCCCCTCTGTGGTTTGCAGCTGGCAGCGGGGAGGGGGTGTGGGCCCCCTGCCCAGGGGAGGCCGCGCGTCCCCGAATGCGCGGGCAGAGGGGAAAGAAAATGCTGGTAATTAATGAAATGAAGTAATAAGTAATGAAATGAACAACGGAATTTACAGAATTGGAATTTACAGAGCCTGACTACTCAATGGCCATGGTTTCTCTCCCTAACTACACCCCTTTTTAGCAACTCTCATGCCTACTGCTACTCTGTGAACTACCTGAGAAGCCTGAGGCAATAATGGTCAGAAAAGTTCCTTTTTTTCACACAGCTTAAAAGATATTTTCATTTATTAATTCTGCTCTTTGAAAATGAAGACTTTATGGACAAGGCATTGCTGTGCCTGGCTCAGTGCTGCTGCAGAGCCACACTTGAACTCCCTGCTTGGGGATCTCACACTAAGGGGGAGTGAGTGTCAAGGACCCACATTCCCAAATTAACCACAGAAATAAAACAAAGCTGCAGCTTCACTGGGTAACTTCTCCAAAATGGATGCTAGGAGTCCATAACTGCACTTCGGAGTGACTTAAATTTGCCTTCACAATCCAGCACAGATCTCCTCTTTGCTGTATTAACACGAACACTGGAACTGAGTCACGAGGAGTATCTGCCTAGAAAACAGTGATCACCCCCTGGTTCTGTATTTTACTTTAGCCCTTCTGTAACAGCAAAGCCGTGACCACAGTGAGGACGGAGTCGTCTTCTGCGAATTTAATCACTGGGTGGTTCCATGGACAGAGAAGAATACAACCAGGAGAGGAATTTCTCCACAAATACTGACTATTTGCAAAGCATCACTGATGGAAAAGGAGCAGGGCTGTGGAAGGCAGCCTGGGCAGGACAGGTCTCGGCAGGAAGCAGGAATGCCCAGCTGATGGCCAGGAATCAGAGCCAATGTTACATTCAGGATCAACTGGAGGCACTGACTTCATGCTGCATTCCCAGGTGCCCTGACAGCGATTCTCCCGGTTTTATTGATACCAGAGAGGCTGCCAGGGAGGTTTTCATGGTCCAAATGTCAGGGAAATGGCACAGAAGATGATCACACACGTTACAGACAGACTACAACAGCTGCCCTTATAGGAGCCAACTGATACCCCATGGTTTGAAATCAAGACAGCCACGGACAACTGCTCCCGAGCCCAATCCCAAACCACACAGAAAGAATGTGGAAACTTCACCAGGATGTGCCAGGGTGCTCCAGGGATAAGCACGAAGGTTGTCACTCTTTGGCTGACGTAGCTGTTCAGCTCTGAACTTTAAAACCACATTTGCACCTAGCACAAAAGGCCACAGTTTTCCCAAGTCCAAGACACAGTAATTGGTCATCAAACGCAAAACATCTCTGCAAGGAATTCCTGCAGTTGGCTGTCTGAGCCATGTGATCTCCCTTCTCTTCCATTTCACAGACTACATTAACCACAAACATCTCATGTCATACATTTTTATTAACCTGGAATGCCAGCAAATGACTGCAAAACCATCTCTCTTGGTTTTTTTGATTCAACAACAAAAACCAGCTCCGATTTGGGAAGGTCTGTCAGCATCACTGCACAAATCACTTTGGTGATGTCACAGCGTAAGGATTCAGCTCTCCCTGTGCTAATCCCAGCTGTGCTCTGGAGCACCATTGGACAGCTCTGCCCACCCAAAACAAACCAGAACAATGCAAGAAAAGATGATAAAACACGGGGAGATGGGGGTAAGAGCTTCTCCTTTGCCACCACAAGGCTACTGAGCTCTTCCCACAAGTGCATCAGGATGGTATTCCCGAATATGGGCTGCCAGCCTGAAACACGCTCCCTCCCTACTTTGTTTCTCCCAGAGCAGCCAACGTGACAGAATTCTCCTGGAATCAGGGAAATGGGAAGATCCACCCAGCACACAGTTAACTACCTGCCCACTCAGCAGCTTCTGTACTGGAAAATGCTACAGGAATCTGTATTACATAAATAAAAATACAGCGGAAACCTGGCTTTGCCATCACTCCCCGACCTCTCTGTTAATATCATAACGACACTGAACCATCCTGAGGTTTTTCCCATTTATGTTCCCAGGGGATGATAAGAAGTAATCTCCCTGTTGTCACAAATGCTTTACTTGGAAAAGAAAGCTTTTATGCATATTTTAGTTGATCTAAATACAGTAGATCTCGGGTTTTTAAATCACCAGATAATATGCAATTATCTCAAGCTAGATTCTGATTTTGAAACAAGCTCTAATTAGCTCCCCATTTTATGCTGCTATAATCCTTTCTTCAACTCCCATGAGTGTTACTATTGCTAAGCAGCATGAGGTTAGGAATGATGGATGATACCCAGAAAGGAAGACAAACAAAAGGGAAATTCAAAATCCCCTGAGATCACCCGCAGCTGTATCGGCAAATGAAGATTTCCACATTAGGTCATAAGACGACCCTTACAGAAACACACACCAAAAAGGCACGTCTTCCTCCCACTGAGTATTTGCAAGCCTTTAATGTAGTATATAGAGAGTATATGTCCTTCACAGAGGATAAAGACAAAAGTGAATGTAAAAATTCAGCTTTCCTGCGAGCAGCCACGGAATCAACAGCACCAGAAAGGAAACTCTGTCTCAGTCTCCTATAGACACGCAGCACAAACCCCCAAAATAAAACCAACTAATAAAAGCTGTGCACAGTACAAGTATTTAGAAAAATATCCGAGTCTTCTCCTGGCACATGGCAACTGTTCAAACCCACCCCGGCTCCCATCAGCAGTAATGCAACTAAATAAGGGCCAAATTCATCATGAAAAAATGCTGATGCAGTTGGGTGACACTAATTCAACTTTTTTTTCCATGTGATTTGGTCCGTGCTTTTGACACATAAATCATTAAAAAGGCAGATTTACCCAAGGGCATTAGAGCATTTAGGTGGAAAGAAATACACAGAAAAAATGTTAGAAAAGGCACAGCAATACTATTTTTGACCACCTAGGGTACAGACACCATTTTTGTGTAAAACATGTTCCCTGAAACTTGCACAAAATCACCAAGCCTTGAGGAAAGCTCACAGGCAGAAAATACAGGTTTATACCTGGCTGTCATTTTGGTATAGACTGCTTTTTATAAAATTCATAAATACAGCTTCCAAAGAAGAAAACCAAGCCTGGCTTCTCTTTGCTATCTCAACATATATATATAAATATATAAAATATATATATTTATCCATTCATCATATGAAACACTGATGGGCCCATCTGTCCACACGTGAAAATGGAAAATTACTGGACAAAAGGTGAGATTTTCATCAATGAGGTGTTAATCAAAACCTTATGATCTAGAAGTGTAACTAACTGGGTCAGAAATCCAGAAAATCTTGCTGGTTTGATAGAGTAGAGCCAAACAGTAATGAAAATACTCCCAGCTAATAAAAGTTTGAGTCGTTACTATGCATGTTGACACTCTGTACACTGAAGACCTTCTTGGCAAAGCACTCAGGAGCCACTGAGTGTATTAGTTTAATTTCACTTCTTTCCCTTCATGCATTCAACAAGTTCCAAGCCAATTATATTACACGGAAAAGGCTCCAGACCTTTCCTCATTTCAAAATTGTTCTGATTAATTTCTGTTTTAAAATTACAAGTATGCAACCTTCTCCGCCTTGATTTTCCTGGGAGATGTCTCAGAAGACCAGAAAATTGGAGCTGTCTCTCTCTCTCTTTTTTTTTTTCTGCCTGCCCTGGAGTGATGGATCTTTCACAAATGCATAATTATTATTACCTTTTCCAAACTGTTTGCTGCATTTTTAATTACAGAACAGCTGCTAATAAAAGGAAATTACCAAACTGCCCTTCCTCACTCAAATAACTTGGTTTTTGCTCTTTTGTTCTGCCTGGTGTCACAACCTTCCTTATTCCTTCACGCAGAGAAAGGCACCAAGAAAAGAACATTTTGTACAACAATTCTATTTTTAATCCTCCGAGAGGAGGTAGAAAAGGGCACGAGCCCATTTTCTCATTTGTAAGTCGGCTTTAAGGAACGAAGGAGGACAATCATCAATAACATGATTTTATTAGCTGATAGGAACGTGTCACCTCACAAAATATTAGCTCAAGGGCAGGAACTGACAAACGACACTGGGAGTGTGGGAGGGAACAAAATATCCCGGCAGCAAAACCGAACTTCCTGAAGGAAATCACTTTCAGCTCCCAGCGATCCCCCCGGGAATCCAGAAGGTGGTCGGGTTTTAATACTATGGGCTTGTCTTTCCATCTTTTATAATTAGAGCTAGTCATAAATATGAAGATTAGCAATAACAATGCAGCATTTCCCAGCTCCTCTGATTTTGAATTCCCCCTAAAATGGCTACAATTAATTACTCATATTTTCCACGCCGTCTCGGGCGTTTGTAACTGTGACACTCTTGCACGGCATTGATGCCACAAAAAAAGTACTCAGTGGCATGTTTTTAATGAACCATCACAGGAAATTTCCATGTTCCCTAAATGCTTGGCTATAAGTAACAATAGCCCTATGATTGCAAATCATTTTCTCCCATTTTGGTTTTGTTTTCACGGCTTGTTTTTACTGGGGGCATTTTTATTTTTTTTTTTTTTTGCTTTTATGTATTTATTTTCAACTGTTCTCCTTAAGAAAAACGTGGACTGAATACCATCACAGATTTTCTTCTAGTAAAATCTTTTAGAATGCAAAATAGTTTCCCCAGTAGAGAGAAAAAAGCACTTTGGTTGGGATATTTAGAGTAAAGCCAGCGAGCTGCAGAAAAAAAGGAGTTTTTCAGAATAGCAGAAAGGTGGAAGAAGAGCACAACCTGTCCCTGTCTGTGCCCTGAAATGCAGCAATTCTCCCACACAGGGCACTGGCTGTAAGCACAGAGCAGGGCATGGGTATTTTTCTGGAGTGTTTTACGTCAGTGAAGCATTTCACTGGTAAGAGGCTGTGTGGGTAGAGTTTGGTATCTAACAGCAGGAACACAGCTGTTCTCTCCTGTCCCAGCCTCCCTCCTGTCCTGTGGCCATCTCTAAGGCCTTCAGCCACTCACTTCCCTGACAATCAGCTTTGCTGCATCTGCTTTTTTTTTTTTTTTTAAATTATTTTTTTGCAAATGGAAAAAAAAAAAGGTCAGCTGGGAATATTTAACGAAGCTTGAAAAAGATGTAACGTGGTCTGTTCCCCACCTTCGGATTAACAAAGCAGATTTTGTGCAAAGGAGAGTGGAAAAAAACCTACCAGCAAGTGAGGCAGCTGGAGTATGTGGATCACATTACAAACCAAGGGCTTGTTTTACAGCCACTGTCACATGTCACATGGATAAGCTGAACTATTGCAAAAAAAACCCCTTACAGAGCCAATGATCTCTAAGATCAGACAGTCTCTTTACCTAATATATGCAGCTAAATATGTGTGCTCCCTACATCTGCCATAGCAACAAGGAGAGAAGGAGGAATTAACTGCATTAATAAAAAAAACTGAAGGGACTCCTGTATGATACAACAAAACGTGAGAAACCTCTCGGCATCAAAGCAAACGCGACAAAAGCACAGAGAATTATTTCAGAGCAAATCATTGAAACCAGCTGATTACCTGAGCTTGCACATCCCTGCTGTAGGGAATCCTGTAATGATGTCACAGAGTGAAGGACTAGATAAGAGAGGAGAGGAAAATCAGGGAACAATAAAAGGAGATGCCAAACCACAAACTAAACAGTAAGCAGGCTCAACAAATAGCAAAGTGCTGATCTCGGCAAGGGCTCGCTGCTCAGTTAACTCAGTGGCACAGAAAGGTACGACCCAGGCCAGGCTCCAGCCTGCCTTTTCTGTGTCAGTAGGTATTAGGGGAAGAGACAGCCACAATCAAAGTGTCATTGCAACCCAGCATTCCCCCTTTAAAGCTTAGTTTTCCAGCTCACCTCCTGAGACAGCAATCGATATTCTCCCTGGAACAATCCAAATCCCCTGTGCAACCCTAGGAAACAGCGTGCAACATTTTCCAGCTCTTTGGCCAAAATTTTTGGGATTGCGTGTCATATTCATGCCTAGGTAATATCACCCTAATGAGGAACTCGATAGCTGCTGCTTATCAATTACACATAAACGTTCGTAAACACTCCCAGCACGTCCCCTTAGGGAGCGGCCGGGCTGCCAGGGTGGATGTTGCCACTTCCACAACACCTGGACCAGCACTGGTGCAAGGCTGGCTTACTGCAAATTGAAAAAAAATAAAAATACAGAAAATAGGAAAAAAAAAAAAAGAAAAAGGAAAAAAAAAAATCTCCTCCTCCTCAACTCAAACAACATAGTGGAATTTTAATTACCTTGTCCTTGTTGCTGCCCTTGTGCGGGCAGGACACACTGTCCCAGCTCACCATTCAACCAGAGCTGCATACGAATAAATGGTTCTCGGCCTTTTTGGGTCAATTTACTCCATGGCTTTGGCCTGGAGAGCATGTCACTGACACTTCCTTGGGACAGCCCCAATACCTGAAGTGAAGCAACCAAGAATGGCACGTTAACACACTGGCACTGGAAACGGGGGGAATTTAAATCATTTCGGTTTCCTGTACTGTGTCGCTCAAATTGTTTGTATATGGACAATTATAAAAACTGTAAAAATTGGACACTTATAAAAACTGTTTTCTGTGGGTACTCGGATGGAAATGCTTTTCTTCCTGCCGTGTTGCCTTCTGAAGGAAGGTGGGTTTTTCCTGCAGGATCTGGGTGGCAGCAGCCTGGTGAAGGATTTGCATACTCTTCATATTTTGTGTCAAACAGTTTCATCAGTTTTAACAGGAAAAACACCGAGTCCAGGCACACACAGGCAGATGAAACAGGCAATGACTGGCATGTATTTTGTTCTCGAACAAAAATAATTGGGACTTTTGAGACTAGGCCTATATTTGGTTGATTTTTGGGGGATGAATTATAACGATGTGTGTTTTCACCTGTAGCAGCAGCTGCTCCACATAAGTAAATATTTAAGAATACAGCTGACTGCAGTGGGGGGGGTGGGGAGTGGAATTCCAGACAGGGAGAATGCAATTACTTGCCTGGAATTCAGCACAGGTACAAGAGTTAAAAATCATACTTAATGAAAGCTGCCATGGGATCTTAAATGACCCCGAGAGGTCAGACTTTTCATTTTATATCTTAGTGAGAAGGTAATAGTGCGATGCCAGCTCCTATTACACTTTTATATTGATTCAGTTCTTTATAGGAAGAAGAAACAGAAAATGTCCAACACTTTTTACAGCCTGGGAGGGGTTTTCTGGTGGTTAGGGACCCTCAAAATCCCACGTGCTCAGTGCTTAGGGCTCACAACGTGAGAACTTCAGGGAGCCTTATCTGTAATCAAACATTGCTCTAAAACATCTCAGAGCACACTGAGGTACCGAGCACCAGGTATAAGAAACGACTGGGAATTCTTGACTTCAGACTAAGGAGAGTTAGGGGATTTTCCACGTGTTTGTTTTAATGCCCTTGTGCTCATTTCCAAATAATAACGAGAAAGGAAAAATGCTCTTGTGTCCATAATCTTCACTTATAACAAAGTTAAGACTCTCCAGTCATGACAATAGTATTACTCAGATATTCCACGAATTCATTACATTAAGCATGAAATATTGAGTCTCAGCAACGTTTGCTTCAGCTTTCAAGGCGTCTAAACTCGGGGCCCCATTCCTAATTCCAAGTGGCTGAAGCCAATCCCTGTATAAAAACCCTTGCAATTCCTACCACACAGGGAAACGAATACTTTGTGAGCTTAGTTTTGAAATACTTCACACACGGAGCAAAAACATTTTTCCACAGGACACCTGCGGCACATCCCCCTCTGGCTCTGCACCCGTGCGAGGAGCAGAGGGCACAATCACAAGTGTAACAAGAGAGAACCACTTCTTTACCTTTTCCCCAAAGATCCTTTGGCAGATGCCATTCTTTGCTAGCTTTTCCTTGACCTGCCGTGTTAGCTCTATCGTATCCACCTCCTGGTACATATAAATCTCATACTGCTCGGGTGTCAGTGGAGGAACCGAAGGTTTGGATGGCTTGGACAAGGACACGATAGGGGATGAAGGGAGGGGGCTATTTTGTGGTGTCTCACTGCGACTCGCCCCAGTCACGCTCAATTCAGAACTCTGCGAGTACGGAGATTCCGCGTTTGGCCACTCTTTCCAATACTCGGAAGAAGACGGTCCTTGGAGCTGGCTACGATCTGGCCTAGTCTGATTGCTGACCTTTTCTTTTCCACCACTGGCTTCCTCAACTTTTACATCTTCGGGAAGAGCTGCATTTCTTCTCTCATGCTGCACAGTACTCCACCAATGGTCCTTCCAAACACCACCACGTCCCAACTCATTTTTAACATGCCTCAACATACCCTGGGCAGAATCACTTATTCCATGAAGCTCTAAAACAGGTGCCTCCTGAGGCTCCTTTTTGAGCCCAGAGAGGTTCTGCAATGCAGAGATACTGGAATCAGTGACAGATGAATGTTTCTTCAGGGATATGGCCAAAGGAGAATAGCTGGAAACCGAAGACATTGCAGGTGTAGACACTAGTTTGGGGGACAGGATAGAAATGTCAGCTTGAGATAGAGGTGGTGTTTTTAAGGCAGGTTCAAGGGCAGCCTGCTGTGCCTCCATTTCCCGTCGGGCTTGTTGCAGAATGGATCGAATTGCATCATCAGAATTGCCACTGCTAGAGGCAGAAGGCGGCTGAGCCGGCTCAGCTATGAAAAACAACCAAAAGACTAAATGCAACAGAGGAAAATGCTTTATATTCAACACGTGCTACTGTAAACATTTCCCTGACAGTAAAAAAAAAAAGGGGATGGGGGCTGAAATACATTTCTGGATGGGAGGGAGGAGTTTTCACTAAGCAAAGATTTGCACTTTTCAAAATAAGGTAAGATTTCCAAAGTTCTTCACTGGAAAATTTTGAGAGTTGCCAAAGTGCTGGATGCTTGCACGCACAGACTCAGCTGCACAAGTCTGGGATCGCTTGCCCTTCCACCATTGTAAAAATTTTCAAATAAAATGCCTTTGAAAATCAAGCCTTCACCTCTTCCTCCCCCACCCCCGAGTGGTCAATAACATTTTATAGCTGCATTTACGAAGTTATTTAACCTTTCACTTCACTCTTTTCTCCACAAATGAATTTAACACGCACTCAGAACTGAACACAGCTGCATTCACCTGGACAGACTATTACAGTATAAATAAGGTGAGACCTTTTAACTTCAAAAACACAACACGCAAATTACAACAAAGCCAGAACTTTAGGAAGAGATCATCATTATTTCATTTGACAAGCTAAATATGCTCCTGCTTCCTGTTTTCTTGTTCCATGGTCCCAACCACCGAAATAAACAGCTCTACCAGAGCCAGGCTGACACCTGGCCATCACCCTCTCCCTTATCCAAAGCTCTAGGATGGAGCCACGGGTGCTTTCAGCAGAGACAACCCCCAAATGCAGCATTCCAGTGGGGAACCTGGATTTGGGTGCCTGTGCTGCAGCAGTCGGGGATGAGCAGAGCCTGGAACGTGGGTGGGGAATTATCTCTGCAGAGCCAGGAGGTTTTTGCAACGGCATCTGCTTCTATTTCAGTCTCCACTGAGGTCCCCAGTGCTTGGAAACCAGTTCCTCTGAAAGCTGCTCCACAGAGAACAGGCAAAGTGAAGCCCCAGCTGGGAGCAGGGAACCCCACACTGCAAGGAGTGGCCTCAAAGTGAAATAAGATTTGAAACACGCTGTGTATCGCTCCAGTAATACTATGGCTCATCTGAATGCATTTCTGAATTTGCCTCCCTACATTCCTTCCTGTCACGCACTGCAAGATACATGAAAAGCTAAGAAATGGGAAAAAAAGACAGTGAGACTCTCTCTGCTGTTTTATCTGCTGGTTTCACAGGGAGTTTTGAGGCCAAATTAATATTTGAAAGGAAGTCTGGGACTCTCAGATGAAACATGCTACTGAATAACATTCCTGCAGTTTCCTGCACAAAGCTCATATTTTTGTCTATGTAATAATTTCTTGTATAAAGTCATATTATTTAGATGATATATTAACTAGTGTTTTAAATTCTGCCATGAGATTAACTTAGTTTTCATTTGAAAGTCAACTATCCAAAACTGTAAATCAGTATTTACTTTAAAAAATGAAACAGAAGTATTGCACAGTAATTTTCAGCCCAACAGCAGTACTGGGAACTCTTAAAGCTGAGAGGGCTATAGACTAGACAGAAATGTTAATTACATGACAGCATACAATGAGAAATTAGACTTATCTCAGGCTAAGAGGGATTTTTTGGGAAAGGGAATTTGTTTTGGATTTGCCAGTTCATTCACTGAATACATTCTGTAACCAAAAATAAAGTCATCTAAGAGTCAGGGCTGAGTCTGCCTGTGTGAGTACAGGATGTACCATGTGCTGGGACTGGTAATTGCTGCCTAGAGTGTGACCTTCACCCCAACAAATCCATCCAGCCCCTCTCCCATGCAGTTGGGTCCCTGGGGCCTGAGTGAGACAGAAGAGAAGAGAAAGCAGGAGCCGTTCCCTTTCCAAGGAGCAGACTGGGAGAAGAAAGGATTCTGTAGGTTCCCCTCAGCGACTCCTGCAGGTCTGGAGGGCAGCCAGGAGCTCAGAGCTCTGCACAGGGACAAAGGTGTTCAGAAATCCCACAGGGAGCAGGGCAGAGCAGAGGCCCCACCACGCCGGGACACGTGCGACCTTAACTTGGGATGTCTCAGAGACAGAAACAACTCCACTAAATAGCAATAAAAATCCCCGAAAAACTCTCCAAAACCTACACTGAAGGTTTTAAGAATATAATTAACTGACCAGAAAGCTCATGGCAATTGTTTTAATTAAATTCTGCAGTAAAAGGAGGCAGAGACAAAATGAGCCCGTACCTGTTTTCTGTACTTGCAGCTCCCTTTTGGCTTGTTCGAGAATGGATTTGATGGCTTCATCAGAGCCTGACTCTGTGGTTCGGATTCGTGTGGTTATGTTACCTGGGGAGGAAAACACAACTAATGACACCAGGAACGCTCTTATTCGGCTGTTTTTGTGACACAAAGACACACTGCACATGATACACGGCCAGCACAACCCGAGGACAACTTGCAGGGGACCTTTACCAACATTTACCCCACACAAAAAAAGTACTTAACATAATAAAAGCAAAATATCCTCGTTGTGCCTGTCTCCAGCTGCCCTGGAATGGTGAGAACATCAGAGGAAGATCTAGCTGGTCATATATTCCTTTTCTATGGTAACATATATAGATCTCTTAATTTTCCTTTCCTTTTCTTTTTGT
>VZTF01009288.1:119028-190547 GCA_013397755.1 Cnemophilus loriae
TTTTTTGGAGGGGGAGAGGAAACAGAAAGGAAAAGAACCGGAGGGGGAAGGAAGAAAGCTAAAAACATAAGCCCAGGAATCAATTTAAAAATGGCATCAGCTGCTAGGCAAAGTAGGATGAGTATACATTCAGCCCAAAACAGAATTAAAAAGTAACTAGATAAAAACAATTTTTAACTTTCTAGAGGTTAATACATTAAGAGAAAGAGTCATTTAAACGCAGATACCACTCGAAGTACTCTCCAGCTAAGAGCTATTACTTGGTTGTTCGGTTTTGCTTTGGTTTTTTTCTTTTTTAACCTCTAAGGGGAAGAAAAGGAGGGAAAACTGTGACTGCTACTGCACTTAACTGCATTTTCCATTACGAGATTATTGTTTGTAAGCAAGCTAGGTAATTTCTGACTGGAGCCAAAATAACTACAGGCTTTTGGTGTACCTGCTTTTGTTCTTCCTTCTTTCTGGTCTCACTAAAAGAAAAATTCTGCATCTAGTCTATAACAAAAATGTGCAGACTTCCTGTTCAGTGATAATTTATGGATCTGATGTGCACTTATCTCGTTGTCTTTTTCATTTATAATACTGAACTAAGCATCACACTAATTTAGCAGTGTATTAAAGTGGAATTTGTCAGCAAAAGCCCCATGAGAAGAAAGAAGTAAACCTAGAGCAGAAGCAGTGTGCGACTGATGTTGTAACTGTGCAACTTTCTCCCTCCAAAACCATAAAAATAGCAAAGAGAGCATTTCAATAGATCTGATGACTTTATAAAGCCACTTCTATCACTTCTCTCTTTTTCTCTGCGTGCGCAGGGAGGATGGGAGTGGAAGAACTATCCAAACAGGGTTACGTTAGTACAGCAGCAGCAGAATTAGAACAAGCAAAGTGTTCATCTAACCCATGGTTTGTTTTATACTTACTGTCTGTTTTTCTATCAGATTCCAGGCCAGAATCAAACTGCACAGTTTTTAAGGAAACACACAGCTAAAGCACACTCCACTTCCTAGGGATTGACTGCAAAGAAAAACACCTGCCTGTGACGTACCTTCAGACCCATTTCTTCGTTTCGGTACTTCCTGAAATAGTCTGTTCAGGTTCTGGCCTGGATTC
This sequence comes from Cnemophilus loriae, assembly GCA_013397755.1. Classification (NCBI taxonomy): domain Eukaryota; kingdom Metazoa; phylum Chordata; class Aves; order Passeriformes; family Corvidae; genus Cnemophilus; species Cnemophilus loriae. The sequence goes on from VZTF01009288.1 coordinate 120,136, forward strand.
TCTGTTGAAAAACAAGTTTGGTAAGAACAAAACAATCAGGGGATGGTTGCTCTGACATCACGGGCTGTGTGACATGAGGAGCTGGCAGCCTGGCCCTGAGCTCTCCTGGCCCCTCGGGCCCCTGAGCAGGAGGAACTGGCTACTTGGGAAGAAGCAAGGCTGGCTGATTTGTTAATAAAGATTACAGCTATGTTCGGAAAGGAGATTAGACAGATATAAATAAATGTCTAGAGATACCAAAAATGAAGAGGTTAAAGATGGCCAGATAATCCCCTCAAGTACAATCATCAAAAGGAAGAACAGATTATAAATCTAACAGTGTGTGCTTCCAATTAAACAAAATCTAGGAAAACCCTGCCTGTCCTTTCCAATATTTCTTGACTGTAAACAACTTACTTTTCAGTTTCTCTAAATGTAAATCTCAGTCTTAAGATGAATCACAATGAAATGCATGTTACTTCTTAAAATCGCTGCCTTAAATATGCAAAGCTGCTTTAAACTGGGATTGTGTTTTAATTACTCATCTCATGCATCACCTACCCTATTTTGTCAGAACACTTTGGGGAAAAAACATAATCACACAAGACACAACAAAAGCCTGGTCTCAGTAAACAACCTCAAATAAAAACCCCCAAGTATTTCTGAGGGCTGATACCCTGGGTAGCTGCCGACCCTTTTCGCTCCGTGTTCAGCTGTGGCACGGAGCTGTCGGGAGGGGAGGGCTGTGAGTGTCCCTGCTGCTGCTCCTGCTGGCAGGCACCAGCCAGAGACTAAAAAAAGCACAAGCAGAGACACGAACCTGCCCGAGTGCTGCAAAGCAGGGCTGGAGAGCTGAACCTGCTGCACCTGGCACCTGACCTGGGTGAGAGCAGCAGCAGCAGCGCACAAACGGCCCCGGGCGGGGAAGCTCCTGGTTTGGAAGGTTCGGAACTAAGAGGAGCAGGGGAGCTGGGGAGCACTTACCTCTTTGTCTGCCCTGGATGCTGCGAAGAGCCAGGATGTTCTGCTCGTCCGACAGGAACTGCTTCATCTTATGAAATGGCTCCTTGCCTCTCACAGTCAGTTTATTCCATGGCTTTGGCCGGGCCAGGATCTCACTCACAGACCCTTGCGACAGTCCCAACACATAATGTCCAAATATCCGCTGTCCAATATTGTGCTTGATCAACTGCTCTTTCACCTGACGTGCAATTTCGGCCGTGTCTATCTCCTCGCCTTCAGAGATGCTCCCAGCACTTTCTGACTGGCTGGGAGACGGGGCCATGCCATTTACATCCGGGCTTTGTTGTAATGGACTTTGGGAAGATATGGAGTTTGTGCTGTATGGACCTGTTGGAAAAATCATGCTTGTGCTTCCTGCTTCCTGCATTGCCTTGGAGTAGAAGGACTGCATTAGCTGTCGCTGGAGGAGAGAGTTTAGTGCAAATTTTCCTGTGGAGGCCAGGGGTAAGCTGGGGCTCGCCAGGGATGAGCTGAAAAAGTCTTGACTTAAACCCGTTGGTGAGAACTGGTGTGTACCATTAGTATTGGAAGCCTGCTCCCCCGCGTTGCGGAGCAACTGGGAAGGAGGGGAGGCCGGCAAGGTTGCAGGACGCTGACTCTCAGGCTGGTCTTTCCCTTTTCTCCTGGCTGACCCTACAAGGAAGGTCAAACATAATGCATTATGGGGGGTCAAAGAGGGAAAAACCAAGATAAAAAAATGCAAAGTTTGCCCCGCAAAGGGAAAAAGTGCAGATTGACACGGGCCAATGGAGTGGCGGTGGGAGTTTTGGTTTTGTTTGTTTTTGGTTTGTTTTCATTTGTTGAGTTTTTTATTTTTATTTTTTTAATTTTTATTTTTAATTTTTTTTTTTCCATGATCGAAATTTTTTAAGCCAAACAAGGCCCCCAAAACAAACAACATGCATTTCATGTTTGCACCTTTCTTGTATGTTGCAGCCTGGAGAATCCCCCTTACAGACATTAACACTAGAACAGTTACATGAAGTGCAGTGATACAGTTAAATAAATGCAGTTACAGACAGCAAGTCTCTGTTGTCTCTCATTCAAGATGTGACTCATTGGACCTGACTGAACCCAAACGCAGCAAACATTTACATTTTGGAACAAACCAATTTGAATAAAGGAATAACCATTAGGTGGATGCACCAAGATCGCTCAGTTAAAAGTCATAAAACGCTTCAGAATTCAGTAATCCCAGGGCCAGTGGCAACTTTTAACTTTCTTCCAGCTGCAAAAACCATAAGCATTCAAGTATCTGGAAATTCCATGACTTGCCATTTAAAAAATGTGCACACAAGATGTAAAAGCCCACATTAGGAAAGCCAAACAGCAAACACACTTCGCTGGAAAGAAAGGATTTTGCTTTCCCAAGCTGACCTGCTGGTGGTTATATCCAAGTGTATCAGACAGGAAGACTGTGTTCTACATGCAAACATTTTGCACAACACTGTGTGTGGGGGAAAGAGATGGATTTGTTGCCAAAACAGAAGACAGCCTCAAACACTGGTACAGCCTGTAATGCCTCTTCCTTAACCTTTATAGACTCGCTAACTTTTACTTCATTATCCAGCCTATAAAACTACAGAAATCCAACGTTACTCAGTGTTCCTGTTGCTTCTTAATCCTCCTGCCATGCATTAGCTCAGACACTCAGCTCTCACTCAGCCCTCCCTCCTGTCACAGCACAGCAGAGGCACCAGAAGAGCCAAAATTTGGGTGCACCTACCGCTCAGGTCGCTGCTGGTGATGCGCAGCGTGGCGTTCTCCGACTGCAGCGAGCGGTTCTTCTCCAGCAGCAGCACCTCCAGCGGCTTGGATGCATCCTAAAGGCAACCAAAGGGGGAGGTTTGTTTCTCAAAGCATTGAGAGTCTCACTCTAAAAAGGATTTCAGAGGGAAAAAAATGAAAAAAACCCCAAGTGCTCGACTGGTGTCTGAAGGCAGCGAGGGAATTCGCCGGGCGTGGATCTGCAGGAATCACTCCGGGCTCTGGTGTGAGCCATGGAAGAGATTCACTGTTTAATTTTCACTGCAAATCATTCATCAATTCTGCATTATTTTGAGATGTGTAACGGAACGTTTTCTTAATCCTATTTATTTTTAAATGGTCCTGGCACGCTTTCAGTTCAAAAGCTGTAGACTTCTTTTAATCTGATTAAAACAGGAGTTAAGATTATATTGTTCCTTCTAGGTCAACTGACCCAAGCTAAGCATTTCCCTGACATGCTGCGTTTCAGCAGAAACAGTTTGTTCAAAATAACATCAGTCAAGAAACCTGCTATTTACCCTCCCCTAAATATCTAACCCTTGATCATTAAAAAAAAACCACTGAAAATTAATCCCAGGATACTGATATTCAGTTCAGATTTCAGAAGCAGGAATTTAATTCATAACCTTTAAACTTAAGTAAGATTAATTTGCTGGAACAGCAGAGCTTTCTCAGTACTCCAAGGTTTGTTGTCTTTTGTGAAAAGAAATTTTCAAGGCTAACAAATACTTAAAAATGCTGAAGTCCTTGCTCAGTGTGCTGCCTGTACAACAACTCCAGTATCTTTAAATGACTCAACTTCACAACATTCTGGTTTATCCACTCCAGCACAGCTGAAACGTCACTTTGTCCTTGACCACTTAGAAGAAATTAACCGGCAAAAAAAAGGAGTCCAGTTCAGCTTTTGACACAAGAAAACATCAGGAAAAACAAGGATGGACCCAAAAGCCTCAACATCACCAGGAAACTGTCGATGTCAACACCAAGGAATTGCAAGACAAAAAGTTTGTTAATCAACTGAGCTGTTGAATAAGTAAGAAAAAAAAGATAAGTTCAGTACCTGTGCACCAGAGCTTTCAGATGGTGCAAACTCCATGGATTTCAATATACTGTGGAAGGCAGAAAAAAGAAATTATTTTCTATTTCTCCTTTTCATAACAACTGTACTAATAAGCATTAACATTATCATGTCCTGTTCTCCAGCAACACCACAAGTGACGACAACTTTCCTTGCAGTAACACAATCTCCTAATGAATACAGAATAACTCTTCAAACCAGTTATTGGATAAGAAAATTTTCTCGAGCGTCATCTAAATCATTCCATATGCAATCCCACCAGGCCAGTTTAAAGCGTAAATTTAAAGGTTAATAAGGATATAACATTTTAAGCTGTCAGAAACAATATAAATTTATCTGTGAAGCTGGAAGGGAATGAGGAAGTTGTAGCAAAGCAACAAAACAGGGGAATCACCAGCACAGTACAGCACTTTATAGAATATACACCAGCTCACCAGCAAGGAAAATATGCACAAATAATCTTCCCAACCAAGGCACTACAGGCTAAAAGGCAGTTTTTCATTTTAATAACCTCCTCGTTCTATGGCAAAGGGAAGACAAAATGGCCCAATATTTCTTAAGAAATATGAAAGATCCAAATATTTATAAGTACATTAGGAGAAGAATCTGATAGTCTCATTGTCAATATTTTATACAAATAGTGAGCGGTCGGAGGACGTCTCCCTTCACAGGCTTTCAGTTAGAGCTGTGTTGTCTGGCAAACCAGAATCTTACAGGAATCCAGACTTATTACTGTGCTTTGCTGGATAATTTTTTTTAAAATCAGCCTGCTGCAGGCGGGACGTGAACTTCCTCAGACTGGAGCAATAAATGATTTCAGCTTCTTATTGTACAAAGACAACATTCATTTGGTGAAGAAAAACACATAAACACATATAGATGGTGTTTGTACAGCATTTGTCATGTATAAAGCACCAGGAACTCTGTGAGCAGGGACAATCTGTTTAATCGTGTACTAAACTGTATTAAAGGCTGTGGATCACGTATTAAAGGTTTTGGGTGTCCCATGGCTTTGGATGTCCAAGACCAGGCTGGATGGAGCTTGGAGCAGCCTGGGACAGTGAAGGTGTCTCTGCCCATGGCAGGGGGAGGGACTGGATGAGCTTTAAGGTCCCTTCCAGCCCAAACCATTCAGTGATTCCACAAAATGTGGAAACGGAGACAAAAAAAAGGCAGCAGTCCAGTATTAAGACATAGGAACTAGTTCTGGATGCCACAAGGAGCTGGCCAGGCACCCATTAACTGCCTGAACCTGTCCCTGCATTAATCCAGAGTCGGATGTGCATGAAGTGACACTCTGGAAATCAGGTCTCTGGGCCGTTCAAGCTCACTCAAAGTCACCGCAAATCCAAGGGAAAAAAAGGCATTCTGAGAAAGAGACCTCATGCATTTTGCACCTGTGCATACTCACTGCACACTCCTAAAATCCAGTAATTTATGAAATCACAAACTTCTGGCAATCACTTTCATTATATGGCATCACTCAGTGTCACCTCCTGCCTGGCTGCAGGGTAGAGCCATCACCCCATACACAGCACATAAAGCGATGCTGTGAAGACTCTACGTGGGCACAACAGCTCAGCCACGGGCAAAACCAACTCTTCTGTGCTATCAATGGACTCGTGCCAGTCAAGGGGAGAGGCTGTGGACTCATGGCTCGAGTTCTCAGGGACCCCGACATCAGTTTGACATCACAGGTGTGTGACTCAGGTGGCAAATCCCTGCTGAAAGCCAGAGTTTCCTGGGACACCCCTTCGGAGGCACAGCTCTGCATCCCAGGTCTGCAGGGTGCTGGGAGAGGTAAATGCACAGAGACTCATCCAGGGAAAACCCCAGCCACCGGCAGGTCGCTGTTTCCATGAATTCTGCAGGGAACAGCCTCTGCAAGGACAGCCAGTCCTAATGCACATCCTCATGATGCCCAAATGAGGAGACTCACCTGAATTTAAACCCCAGTTCAAACAGCAAATTATCACGTGGCAAACGTGCCGTGGGCAATCCCATTTCGGTTCAGACCAGTCGTGACCCCCACTTACCACAGGTGGGTTTGCCATGTGGAGCAATCCAGCAGCATTCCAAACTCCTTCCTCCTGGATGAGGCTAAACCAGAAAAAGCTGCTCTCTCCCAAAAAGAGCAGATGTGAGTGGCGCCCTGACCACACCGTGCTGCCCTCAGAGCCAGGCTGACAATGGTTGGAAGCATAAACCTGTTTATGGTTATATCTGGTTCTCCACACCAAAAATCTGGCTTTATAGCCCGGATCCTGTCATCCCTCTCCTTGCACAGGCTGATGCATTTTGGTTCTGAGCACCTGCTGCCAGCTGGGGCCTTCAGGAAGGATCCTGAGCCTTGCAGCAGCTGCATTTCCAGCGAGCTCGGTGCAGGCAAGGTGTACTCAAACCTTGGCTGGAAACCTACTGACCTCTGCCTACCTGAAGGGGATTCTCTGCTAACTGAATTAACTTCCTGACGATTTCACAGGTAATTTCCTATACAGTTAAAACACAAAACATACTAAAAATCAAGTTGATGGCACCTCTAATTGCCCTAAAAGGAATATTCACTCCAGCAGGTCCATTTTTAAAAGAATGTTAGAGTTAAACACGTCAAAAATGACTCTCCAAACGTGTCACAAAAGACACATTCTCCTCAGGAATACGAGGGAAGCACAGCGTTTCTTCTTTGGATTCCAGGAATATCTTTGCCCATGAGATCTTGACTCAATCTGTGGCTCAAGATCAGTTACCTGCTTTTTAAAGGAATGATCTTGTGACTTGAATCTGCACATCTAAGAAGACTTGAAAGATCTGACTGTAAAGCAAAGTGCACTGGGACAGCTCGACTTTCTGTTTGTCTGATCCCGACTGCAAAGGCAGCAGGGTCAGCGCTGTCGTGCTACTCGAGAGGGAACTGAAAGCACACACAGAGCTGTCAGATCTCAAAAATAGGTTTAAAAGCCATTGGGCACAAAAGCCAAGGCAGAAAGCGAAGAACCATCCCAGATCTTGACATGGGCCCACCTAAGTTCCTCCAAGGTTAGAAGTTGGCTGATATTGAGACCCCTCAGCCTAGAATGCCTCCAACATCCCAGGAAGGATTAAGGAAAATACATCAGTGCCAAAACACCTACAAGATTCATTCTCTTCCTGCCTTACTGACAAGATCTCTTTTCTCTTGGTGCACCTGTTATGAACAGTTCATTTCTGCCAGTGTTTCAGGGCACAAGGCAGGTGCAGCAGGATTCGGTGTGAGCGCTCCAGATTTCCAGCAACAGACTTTCCCCAGCCTCATTTACAGCAGCAGTCTCAGTTCAGATCAGACTGTCACTGCCAGGGGATGCACACTCAGCTTTTAGCACGCCTTTTGGATTAGATGGGAGCAAGGGAATGCTGTGAAGCAGCTGCTTGGAGGATGCAGCATTGCAAACATCCTCAGTGCTCTCTCGGAGAGTCTCAACCCCCGGACCGTCCCACAGCATGGTGATGGACCCCAGGGCCCCTACAAGCTAGCTATCAATGCACAAATTAGGGACAGAAAAGCTGGAACAGCGGGGAGAACAGGGTTATTTTACTGGCACCCAACCAGGGCCACTTCCAGGAGAGTCTCCCATCTATTCCACTGCAGGCTCATCCTGAGCAGAAACACCATACGAAGCCTCGTGTGTCACAGCTTCTCTTATCTGCCTTCCCATCCCTACCCTCATGTAAGTCAGAGTTGTAAAAAAAAGAAAAATATTTTAAAATATTGGTGTTATCACCAGGAATACAGGGTTTGTACTTAAAGTACAAATGCAAAGTAAGCTTAAATGAGTATATTCAATGAGTATATTGAGTTCTTGGCACCTTAAGTCTGGCTTTAATGTCCTGGTCCTGTTGTATTAAACCTTTGCATTAAACCAGGTAGGATTCAAAACTCATTTTTTGTTTCAGCACATTTACATTTAATATCTAATGTAAGAAGCTGGGAGGTTGTGGCCTTATTCCCATTCACTGCTTTACATACGAGGACACAAACTGGCTAAAATCTGAAGCTGTTCCTTTAACTCAGGAGAGGACACAGATGTATTTACCCCTATCACTAAATGATGATGCTATTTCGAGCCCAGGTAATAATCAGGTATAATGGCCAAAGAAATGGTCAATTCATTTAATTTAAGTGAAAATTATACCCCTACATCAGGGTGTGCTGCAGCTAGTGGTGAACCAGAACCTCAGCCAGCGTGGCTTGAATAAATCAGCACCAGGGGCCGGGCAGTCGTGGGGCTTGCAAATCCAAACCTGCTTTCCATATTCTCCAGGGGCGTGTAAACAAAAGCACATGACTACCAGCCTCATCTGAAATACCTCATTAAACCAGGGAACGGGTTATTTCAGCCTTTTTAAAACACACACAGAAATGCCAGAATGATGAAAGAAGAGATGGGAGTTTCTCGCAGTTATTTAAACCTTGACACTAAACATATTTCCAGTCAGAAAAGTTCTCTTCTGAACCTGACAGCTTATCTTGTTATAGTTTAAAATGAGGCTCTTTTAAGTCTCTTAAGAAAATCCCTTGAAAGAGGAAGAGGCTGTTTGTGGCTTTAGTTTAAAACCACAATATATTAGCAAAAATATACAGTGAAACAAGCCCAGCATTAAACTGGTAAGTGCTGAACAGTGGCTGGCAGGAGCAGAGCAAAGGTACCATGGCCAAAGGCTCTGCATGAAATTTTTGGTCCACATTACCCTCAGCTGTTGGCTGGAGATTTTTAAAGAGTGGTCCACCTAAAACACCACAGATTTTGAAACATTTTTCCCTTTATGGGCAATAGTTTTAGTGGCTTTTCTTCGTGGACGTGTGTTTTATTTGCTATTGTGATCCTCTGCCGCAGCAAAAAGGAGCACTCTCAGATATAGCAGTTCCACTGGTTCTGGATGCGATTTCTGCCAATATTCCCAATTTCCCCATCTTTGTGGTTTTGACTGAATTCTTTATTGTTCCAAGAACACAGATTTGTGGCTTCATTTAACAAGCACTGTTCAACCAGAGTTTGTGAAAAAATTATGTAAGCATTTAACACTTACTTTAATTCTTTCTTAACCTCTTCATAATCAGCCTGTCCTTTCAGTTTTTCTTCCAGTTGCTTTAAAAGAGAGAACACGGATTTAATTATTTACATTGTTGTTTTTTCTGCAGGCTTTGAAAATCATCTTCAAATTATTCCATATATACAGCAGCGCACAAGTGAGGGTTAATGACTCATACCTAATTTACATATATTAGAAAACAAACTATAACCAATTAAACGTAAACACAATTATACCTCGCTCATCCTTTGTTTACAGAGTGCCAAGCATGACAGAATTCAGTGGGTCCCGATTTGGCTGTTTGCAATGTCACTGTCATGTGTTCAGGGGAGAGCTTGGGGAGGAAGGTATTAACAAAACGGGGCAGCTGAAATTTTCAGGGAGCTGGGAGACTGAGTAAACAAGCAGGATGCTTTGGCACACACTGTGTTCTTAATAGGACCGTTCTTGATAACCTTATCTACATGATAAAAAGAACAGACTGAAGAAGCTGTTGTTGACTGGAACGCCTTAGGCTTGGAAGGCTCCTCGGTCCCAAACAAAACAGCTGTACCAGGGGCTTTACAAGCATTACTGATTGCAGTAGCTGCTGTGGTTACACACCAGAGAGGGAGCGCTGAGGCCACCCCAGCAGCTCCTTCTGCTCTGCCCCACCCGGGGCGGCCTCAGTGGGTGTGAGGATGCCCCAAAGGCTGAACCAAACCCGCTGCCACGATCCAGAACGCAATGCCACACACTTGGACCTTACCCAGCTCCCAACAACAGTGCTCATCACTACGGGGTAAATGCTTCAGGAGGCCTAAAACAGTGATACATAAGTGACGCCGTTACGTTGCTTGCAGAAGCCACATTCATTTCAATAATTTCTTTGCTTAGCGCAGGCACACCTGATCTAAGCAAAGAATAGAACTTACTGGCTTGCAACTTCCATGGATAAATTCAGGCTAGCTCTGCTTCAGTTCATTTCTGGTGTTAAAATTGGCACAGAATCCCAAAGGTCACGGGAAACAGAAATAACACAAGGACGTACCACCTCAAAGACAGAGAAATCTACTTTGAAAAGGAAAGGAATATATGACATGAAAAAGAAAAATAGGACTTTATGTCCAGGAGAGGCTGCCTTCAGGGGAGAAGGGAATTCAAGATCCTACACCCACTCTGGGGCTGCTCGTTGGATGCAGGAGGAAGGCAGGGGAGGGCTGCTGGGAACTTGGATAATTTTAGCAAAGCTGTTTAAAACGCAGCCCCACGCAGCTGTGCAGCAGCCCAGCTATGGGGGCACAGAGGCAGGGCTGGGGCAGGCCAACAAACAGAACTGGGAACCTGTTTCCTGTGCTGTCTTCCCCAGTAAGTCAGTGTGTGGGTACCACCCATCTCAGAGCTGTACAAACCCCAAAACGATGGAGCACAGCACCCACAGGACAGTGAATCCACGGTTTGAGCCACCTCAGTAACTTAAATGAGGCTTCTTCAGATGACAACAGCAGCATGGTGGGGCTTTGTGGGACGTCCAGCTATTCTGCCATTTTTTTATAGGATCTCCTACCCAGCCCTTTGCAGCTCTCACACTGCTGACATTTCTGCCTTGCCATTAGCACGGCTATTAACGAGCAGTGACAAAGTGGACACCCACGTTATCAACACCCAGCCCTCTCAAGGCCCTGTTCCTGCTGTTTGACACCACAGCCCAGCCTCCTGAGCCCTGCAGACGAGAGGCATCTCCCGGCAGGAGCGCGCGGCCCTGCTCCGGCAGCTGCTCAACGAGCAGCTCTTAATGGATCGCAGGAGCTGCTGCTCAGTGTGGAATTTGCACTCTCTGGGACACTGATGAAACGAGTGGCCTCTTAAAAAGGTCTCGTGTCCCAGCGTCTTTTGTCACCAGTGGCTCGTGCAGTCATTCCTATCGTGTTAAAAAGAAAAATAGTGTTTGTTTTAGCTAAAATGATTTTTTTTTAAAAAAAGCTCAGGTTTTACTAGTTTTTTCTGGCGTGTCCTGTTGTACCAAATTCCAGTTACTGACTGGATCTATAGGAAGCACTGACTTTGCTTTAGACAGCAGACATAGTGCTGCAGGTGTTTTGGCCCCGTACTTGACATAATTAGGAAAATCCTGGTTGACGTGACCAGCAAAATCCTACGAATATTAAAGATGTTGAAGGTTTTGCTAATTTACAACACGTGCTGAAATCTCATTATGGAAATGTACTGCGTAGTCCCAGGGCCTGAGGTCTCACATTCTGAGGAGGGTCAGCTACAACAGGCCATGAGTTCAAGCAGCTTTTCAAGCTGCAGCTCAACGCTGAGCAAAACAGAGAGACTTCAACAGGGCATCCAAGTAGAATTTTTAATGCATCACATCAGGCTGGAGAGGGATCTTTAAATGAAACCAGTGAGCCAGAGAGCCCTCGGTACTGGGAGGGGACTCGGCATCACAGCTGAGTTTTCCAAGTGGTCACAGGCAATGGGAGGACCTGCCAAACCCCATGATGTCCTTCTACTCTCCTTGGTCTTGTCACTCTGTCCTTCTGTCTGTGTTTGGTGCTCTACAAATCCACCACAATTCACCCTTTCCTTAACTCTGTGACTTGTAACATTTTGGGTCTGGAGCAGATGAGCTTTTACAGCAGGAATAACTGGCTGTTTATACCAGTTCTCAGTATAAAAAGCACCAGAAGAAATTTAAAACAAACAATACCCTGGATTAATATGTTAGTTACTTATGCAAGGATATGCTAAGAAAACAGCCTTTTGTAGAAAAAGATATAAACCACAGCAAATCTAATGACTCCCATTTTAATGCAATCTGTATTAAACCTAATTCTGTGCAGGGAAGTGCTATACCTTGATAAAGTATTTCTCGAAAATTTAGGCACAAAACACAGGTAGAAAAATAAAGAAAAAAAAAGATATATTGACAAAATGCAGCTGTTTTGGAGTCTCAGGTGCTGCATGCTGCTACAGCAGTATGACAACCAGCAATATTTTACTTTGGATTGTATAAAAAACACACACATCCATCATTCCCAAGTACCTAATATAGAGATTGTTGCCATGGAAAATCTGCACCTAAACATCTACTTTACTAAACAATATAAACTAACAACTGAGGATGCAGTGCCTGTGTAGAAACAGAACATTTAGGCACTTGGCATCTTCCCAGTCAATGACTGTTTTAAAATGTATTAGTATGGTAATTGTCTCCAAGAACCCTGTAAAACGCACAGAACACAGGGTAACAAAGGTTCAAGCTGTGAGACAATCTGGAGGAACTAATATCTTGCACTAAATATCAACCTGGTTAATTCAGACAAAATATATTCCAATGACGTCCAACACACAAAAATTGCAAGAGCCAGAGGGCAGAAGGAATGGACTGGTGGCTTTTCTGCACACTAAATTTGCAAATATCCCATGTTAAAGAATCATCTTGCATCTGCGGTGTGAATGAACCCATGGCAGAGCACGCAGAGATTGGATCCCTCCTCATGTCATTTAGAAAATATAATCACTACTGTCTTATTAACTGCAGTGGCATAGGTAAATAGCAGGGGCTATACTGAGGGGCTCAAAACACTTAAATAACCCATTAGATTAACACTGTAGTTCAGTTTACAGTGATCAACTCACATTCCTGAATTTTGACTGGGTAGCAGGGACGTTCTAGCACCCAGCCACAAAGGGTTAATACAATTAGAGTGAGAAAAGTCTTGTTACTAGAGGACACGTTTTGATTATTAGATCAGATGAAGATAAGGAAGCAATAATTTTGAAAGTATTTCTGTATTGTTTCATTAAGTCATAGAGTATTAAACAATTCCCCCAAGATACAGGCTGAGAACATTGCTTTAATTTGTGAAACTGTGAGTTGTTTTTTGTGGAGGCAACCATTAAAATCTCTGTTATTTCAGAAGCAATTCCTCCATAATCAAACAGGAGATCAGCACATCATCACTGAGATTTGGTGCTTTGTACAACGTGCGCCTGGCACAGGCTTTCCCAGCACTTTGGGGTGAAAGTAAGTATTTGGAAATATTTTAATAGTTGCAACAAATAAGGTTAAAAGAGGGTTGAAATGAATAAAACTTTATCAATAGAGCCACAACATCAGACACTATCAACAGAAAGCTAAATACAGAGCATTAGCTGGGCAAGGCTATGAGAAAATGGAAGGAGATTACTGAAATGGAAATCAAAGACTTGCTCTGTCATTTCTATGATCCTACTCCCTTTGAAGTTAATGGCTAAACTAATACTGACCTCACCAAGAACATGCTTTATTCCAAGAAAATCTGTCAAGTGCAAGGACTCAAGATATTTTCTATCAGGCTTTATGAAAAAGTAAAATAAAAAATCCCCCAAACACGGGTGCAGCCAGCAGAATGTGTCCCTCAAAACCAGGGCAGCTCCTTTCTCCCTCAGTAAAAGTGGTGCCCACATGATGACAGGTGGGCAGAGACTGATACTGTCAATGTAGTTACATAATAGGTGTCCTTTGCTCCACTGAATTTTCACAAAAATTCTGCAAAGCTGGCTTAAAACATGCAGAAAGCACACTGACTGCAACACTTCAGCTTCCATTCCGAGCAGGTCTCTCTCCATGTGAATTATGCTCCACCACAGCAAAATCAGTAACTGCTAAAAAATGTCAGAATTAGAGCAATTTGTAAGAGTTTCAATTGAACATTAAATCATTCTGATAGAGCAAAGCTGCCCACGCCACAGTCAGAGCTGAGTGGGAACTATCAGCCTCCTGCTCTCAGAAAACTCTCAGACTATCAAACCTGCAGAACTACCAAGTCTTTAATGGAATAGATAAATTTATCTTGTTTACACTTCGGAGCTCATAGATGGTGGAACAATGAAGGAGACGGGAGTTACAGGAAACTGATTCATACCCCACGTCAGGAAACATTTCTCATGCTCACTCAGAGATCAGAGCTGTGTGGGCTCGGCACAGGGAAAGTGAAGCTGCCCAAGAGAGAGGCAAAAGGGCCACTCAGAGAATTCTTAGCTGTTCCTTCTGGTTCTAGTGCAGTGCTGCTCGTATGCAAATGAGTATAGGGCCAGACTGCTAATTATAAATGGGAATTATTGTGCAGCAAACACACAGTTAAAAAAATAATTAAATGGTTATTGCAGCTAAAAGCCTTCTCCATGTCCTGGTTTTACTTGTTTCTATGCCCTAAATGATACACTTCCCATTTCCAGTGGAGAGAACTGGAGGGGGTAGCAGGGAAATTCAAAGATAAACCAATTAATGTCTAATCTTCAACACGAATCACTGGAATGGGAATTAAAAGTTCGAGAATCTAAGAGGGATTTTCTGTGCCTTTTCAGTTCAACTGTTTCATTACACATCTGTGGTCAATCTATGTTGGGGTTTGGTGGTGATTTTAACCCTATAGGTAGCCTTGTTCTGCAAAAACACATTTCAAAACAGTAAGAATTGGGCCATTTAGAACTTGAAAAAAACTGTGATCACTTAGAAAACAATACATTCAGGGGGTGGAACGAGATGGGTTTGAAGGTCCCTTCCACCCCAAACCATTCTGTGATTCTGTGAATGTCACAGAATCCAGAATTCAGCCACATCCTGAAGAAGCCAGTGGCTCAGAACCACAGGAAACTCACACCTGCACACCCCAGTGCCATCATCTCTGCGATACCCCTCGGGCAGAACTGAGCCTTACTTTGAGTGTGCTGTTCTTGGCCGTCAGCTGCTGCTCCAGCTGGGAGATTTGGCTGCTGGAGTTCTCCCTCAGCTTGGTGAGGCTGCCCTGGAGTCTCTGCACATCTTCTACGAGCTGGGCGATCTCGCGCTCCTTCGCAGCCAGCTCCACTTCCAAGCTGGAGCGTGTCAGCACCTCGATGGCCTGCTCCTGCAGGGAAAAGAGGATTAGACCACAAAAAGGAAGAAAAGGCAGCAAACCTAAATTCAGGGCAGCTCGGCAAGGAGCGAACGCGGCATTGGGTGGCACAAGAAACAGATAATTCCAGATAATTCCAGATAATAATCACAGTCTGGGACTCCTGTGATTGACACTGGGAATCTGGAAGATGGAACTTCCTACACCCCAGGACAGCTCTCTGGGAAAACAGGGATAGCAGAGGGAATAAATTTCCCTATTTCATAAGCGCACTGGAAAGATGCAGCCGTGAAAGTCAAAGGATTCTATTTAGATCTATTTATTATTAATAGCCCAAATGCTTTGACAACTATGAAAATCTGTGCTTACAAAATACTAATCAGATAAAATATTCTGAAGTAATGGAGCAGAATTTCTTAACCAGGAACGGCAGAGCCATGTGCCTGTGGCTCTCTGCATGCACACTGCACGTTTCAGGCAAAATTGTCAAAAATTGCCCCAAACTGCTACTTCCAGTGAACTTGCTCCTTGCATGAAAATTGTTCATGTTAACATTATTGCAAGCATCCCTCCGTGGGGAAGAAGAGAGATGTGACAGCTCTAAGACAAGGCCATTCTCCCTTTGGTCACCACTTTCAGAAATTCCCTTTCCTAAATCTTCCTTCTTCCAGTTTCCCACAGCTGTAAAATCTGTCCTCCAGTCTGAAACTTCCTCTCTGGACTGACTTCCTGGGAGGACAAGGAATCAGAGAGGACAGAAAGGTCCAGAAGAAGGCAGATCCATTCAGAGAAGATAATAGACACTGATTGTACCATCTCTGTCTCTTTTTCTGCTGAGAGATTACAGCTGGGGAGCTCTGAGCCTCCTCCATGGAGAGTGTGAGGAAAGCCTTGTGCCTGTGTGGGGGGCACGAGGCAGCCCAATGAGGGGCACACATTCCATTAAAGAGCCCAGAATGCATCTCACAAAGGTTAATGGCTGTTCCTCAGAAGCACCAGTGAAGGAGGAGAGAATCCATTTAGCAAGAGGGAGATGACGATGGTGAGCGCTAAACCAAAGACCTGTGGTGAAAGAGCTGAGAATTCACCCCACCGACACCCCGACTACTCAAGACGACACTGCAGCAGATTGAAATATACTCCATATCCTCTTTTCTGGGAATACAGGAACAACAAAATCCCCTTTTCCGTATCTTCTAAACATTCAGCTTGATTCTCAGTGACTACACCCCGCTGCACTCACAGAAAGCTCCATGTACGAACAGCAGTTAACAACGCTCTCCTATTACACTGAATTATACTTTTAACTTGAAAAAACCTCTAATTTGCTTGCATGAAACATCACAAGTTGTATAATCATCTGCTGCTTGTGCCTATTGAGACTAGAATGTAGAGTCTGAAATAAGATAGATAATGATCATTTTCATCCTGCAGTAGTTGTCATATTAAATATAAATGAAGTGCAGAAGTACTATTAAATACAAGAAAGACCTAATGTTAAAATAATGATAAGACTAGGACACGAGATAGGAAGAGGCAGGTAATTCAGAGTTACAAGTGATATTCAGGCTTTTTATTTTCTGTTTTGCAGCCTACTTGTCTACCTTTTGACTTCTCTGAGAAAATACTGGGTTGTATTAATAGACAGCCAAACAGATCTGGAGGACTTTTGGTTTGTTACTCGTTCTCTGCAAATGATTTTTAACAGCAGCCATGAGCTCCTCTGCTATCAGTGTCAAGCACGTATAAGGCTTGCAAGGAAAAAAAAGCAATGATTTCTTTTGTTTCTTAAATCTGCTGCTTAGAAGTAGACTAAATTTCACTTAATTGCATATTTACATTTAAATACTCCTATTTCTCCTTTGGCAAAAAAAAAAAAATAAAAATAATCTGGCTGCTCATCTGTGATACCTGTTCACCCAGGGGCAGCTGGAGCCCTGCAACAGCCCCCTGTGCCTGTGGGTCCCATCAGCAGCCTTGGCTTTATTCAGAACCACACACAGGAGGCAAAAAGCAGGAGTGCAGGGTATCTTCTCAATTTTCCAAGGATTTATAGGTCTAATTCTCAGTTTAGATACAGCCAGTGAAAGCTGGAGTGGTATCGAATTTATTTCCAGTTTCTCTGTCAGCCCAGACACGGAGTAAGGAGAGGCAGAGTGGGCAGGGAGCTCTGGGTGCCCTCGGGATGGAGCCCCACACCTCAGGGCCCTCCGGGCAGGCACGTGCTGATGGCCACCAAGGCTCTCTCGCTGCCTCTGTTTCTCCTCTGCTGATGCTCTCAGCCACGTGGAATGATTTCTGAGAGTTGTGCTGTCCACCCGGAGCAGGGAGTGATGGATCACCACACAGCCAGGTGACCTCTGTCCTTCCCGCGCTCTCCTCCAGCCACCAACCCCCTCCGAAGCTGAACCCCACCACGATCCCAAAGGAACGCCATTCCCTTTTAGGTAAAATATGACTTCAAACAGCTATTTTTATAGCTGTGGGCATAAACTGAAGGAGCTGTACTGCAGGAATGTCAGAAACCTGTAAGAGTCAGTAAATATTTTCTCTCACCACATCAGGTGCCTTCTGGATCTGCGTAGCAAGTTGGAGAGATTTGTTAGCTGATGAGAGCTGCTCCCTTAAGGTCTCTGCCTCTCTCTGAGCCACCTCTGCCCTCTGAAGGAAATGAAAAGGGGTGAAAAGAGAAAGTACATTCAGTTTAACAACTGACAATTATTACAAGAACATTCATCAATTCATGCCTGACTGAATATAATTGATTTTCCTAAACACTCAACCTAATAAATGTTAGAAAAAAACATAGAATGTGATGGATTTTTATTTTAAACAGTACAAGGAAGAAATAATTGAGCGATTATGACAGTAATTTAACGCTAGGAGCAAGGAATCCCCTGCTGATACTAATGCTGCGGCCCACTGAATTTCCCAGACTGAATAAATACAAGTGGAAATGGAGTCTTTTTATTCAATTTCTTTCTATTCTCATAGACCAAGCAGATTTTATTGCAAGGCTCCTCATGGGAATAATTCTCACGGGTAAATGCTGAATTAAAAGATATTCTGACCACTCTCTCAAACACACATACAATGTTGTGGGCTGTCTTTCTGCAGTAATTATTCCCTAAAACATGAATTGTTAGATTCTGTTCTTTCAGCAGGTCTATTTATTCAACAATATTTAACCCTAAAGTGACAATTTTGCACAGCTCAGTTACCAGCTGCTGAGGATTTATGCAATAGCTGATAAGCCTCTGACTTGGCTACTGGTCAAAATTCCCATCTAAATATTGAATAATAATAGAAAGGAGAAAAGCAGAATGATGAGGAAAAATTGTCTGTGCAAGAGTTTGGGTAGAGACAGATGGATCAGTAACTTCAGGCAACAAATAGCAGCAAAGTCCTTTTCATAACTGTCTGCAAGCTTCTGTTAGAAATGGAACAAAACCTGGTTCTTTTACAATACACACTCCTCCTGGCAAGACTGTCTTCTCTCTTAAAAAAAAATGTATTTTATTGTTATAAAACCACACTGCTCTCCTCCTTGAGTAATCACTGCTTTTCGCCTGGGCTACTCCATGCAAATCATGCTGTGCTTTCAGAAAAGAGCCAAAATAATTTTCTATCTCCACTTCCAAGACCTATCACCAATTCCACCAAACCCATCCGCTGCCCCCAGTGAAGGTCAAAACTTTTCTTGACCAGCTGATGGATCCCTTCCTTTGTGGAGTGATAGATCCCCACTGCCATTTTTGAGCCACTAAAACTGCCACAGGCTCCTTGCTAATCCTTTGGAAAACCTAGGTCACCTAAAATAGTGAATATAGAACATAGAGCAAATATAAAGCCCGTAGTGAATATAAAATTATAGTGAATATAGAAGCTATAGCAAATATACAACTTCTAGTAATATAAAACCTATAATGAATATAAAACCTATAGGAAATATAAAATCTATAGCAAATACAAACCCTACAGTGAACACGAGCCCCATGGCCCTGTGTGTGTGTGGTCTCTGACTTCCTCACCAGTCAAAGCAGACTCTGCATGTTTAATCAATGAGTAAACTAACAGCAATCAAATACTAAACGCATCATCTGCGCTATTTGCTCACAACATTGTATTAAATGATTTTGCATAGGTTCTACAGCTGTAATTAAAATGGGATTGTAGAAAGTACAATGACGTGGCTCCAATAATCAGAGCAGGGGAGCACAACCTATTGTGTGCTTGGAAAACATGGAAACAGCAGTAAAAAAGGCACAAAAAAGAGGGATTTATGTTGTTTATGCAGCTGGATAATATTAGGATAAATACTGAGCTAACAATACACATTGAGATAAATTATTTTCTGGTACTTTATTAGATGTGCAGCTACATTATATTGATCTAATAACTGCAGAACAACTCCAGCAAAGCAGGACAAGTTACTACACTGTGGCACTTGCTCTTCCATCTACTGCTGTATAAGTAATGGGTTTTGCAGCCTTGAGCAATTCTGCTGATGGCTTCCATTCAGTGCAGCATTGTTTGGAGAATCTATTCAGCTCGCATGCGAGCAAACCACAGAGGATATTGCTAATAGGTGGTACATCTGCATATACAGTGAGCTGTCAGCTGCCCTTTCTGCACAGCCTCCCCAGCCAATTCCCAACACCTGTTGTGATCCTCGGAATAATACCAGACAAGATTTCATACTAGGCATTGTTAAAAATACATCAGCACAAACTCTGGGCAATTCTATTTGGGAAATACTGGTCAATTTTCCTCCTTTTTTTTCCCCTCCCACAGAATGGAAGCTTTTTAGAACCAGAATTACTGATGTGCTCAGTGTCTGGAAAGCACTTTTGGGTGCTATTGCAATATAAATTATAAATGACACACAAAACCCTGTTGAAAGAATGGTAGCTTCAAATCTGAGCACTTACAAGTTTGGAAAAGCCAAGCCCGAGGCCGGTCCTCAGCCACCCCCTGTGAGGGTTTCAGGAGTGGGATGGCCCCACACAGGACCTGCTGTGGCTTTTTCCCAACGAGAACCCCTACTCCATCTAGCTCTGAGAGGAACATGGCTTGGTGAGTGGATCCTTTGCTTTGTCCTCTTGTTCCGTGTGTGACCCCTGCACTTCATTTGCTCCGAGCTAATCCCACTCCCCTCTGCCGCTGGCATTAATCACCTCCTCTGGAAGCTGTGCTGCACCACCAGAAGTGCTTCAGGAGGTTCATGAATGCTCTGGCACAAGCCCTGTTTGGAGCTGTCTGGGTTCCTGGAGTCCCTGGCACACCTCCCTGCAGGGCAGCCCTGGCTGGAGGCTCCCAGCGTGGCAGGAGCTGCCCCTGCCCGCTCCCGAGCCGCGCAATGGCTGCGGTGCTGCTCCCCTGCCAGACCCTCTGGCTTTGCCTCTTCCACTCCCACCCCTCTCTGCCTGTCACTCTGTCCCCTTCCTAATTCATTTTGGCTGCTGGAAGCATTTCTGTCTTCTCTGTGCTCCACAGCACCTTTAGCTCCAGGCAGGCAAAACCCAGCTCGGACCTCGCACGACCTAATGAACGTGCACAAACTTCCAGAACGAGCCTTACCCCCACGATTTCCTCCTTCCTCTTTTCCTCCTTCCTCTTCTCCTCGTTGCTTCTCCTCCAAATGTCCTCACAAAAGGTCCTCCAAGCGTCCCTGTCCCGGTGTCTCTCCCCATTCCCTCCCCACCACGAACCCCTCTCCCTGTGCTGCTCCCATGCTGATGTCTCCAGTCGTGGCAGGGGCAGCCTGGGGAGCGTCTCCCCTCCCTGTGCCCCCACAGAACCTCACATCACACCCAGAAAAAGCAAAACCTGCCCGGTTAACGTTCACCCAGCCAGAGCAGTGACAGACTGCAGCAGGCCTGGGACAGGCACTGACAGCAAAGCCTGAACAAATTCAAACCAGATTCTGCTGAGTTTCTGTGAACTCTTTTTTCCAGACTCTTATAGGCTGGCCAAACTGGAGGCCGTTTTTTAATTATTATTATTATTTTTTTTTATTTTTCTACTTGAAGCAACAGAAGATACAACCCTGAGAAAAAGGCAAACCCTCCCTCATCAAACCCCTCTATTAAAGCCGGGCACAGCAGGCTCCTCACCAAAACAGCAAGAAGAACTCGTAACATCTGGGGGAAAATGGATTTTTTTTGCCTAATCTTGTTCTTAAAAATGGTTGAACAACTTTTCCTGAAGTAAGAAAAAAGAGCGGAGCCAGAGACAGGCGCCCGGTATGGAAAACGGCTAAACCCGAGGAATCTTGCACAACTCGGAGCCACTGGAAAGTTCACAAAACCTTCTGTTTGTGTGAAACTGCCCCACTTCAGCTAAGAAATACATAGAGATCCACGGAATCACAGAATGGTTTGGTTTGAAGGGACCTTAAAGCTCCCCCTGTGCCACCCCTGCCATGGGCAGGGACACCTCCCACTGTCCCAGGTGTCTCCAAGCCCCGTCCAGCCTGGCCTTGGGCACTGCCAGGGATCCAGGGGCAGCCACAGCTTCTCTGCGCACCCTGTGCCAGGGCCTCCCCACCCTCCCAGGGAACAATTCCTGCCCAATATCCCATCCATCCCTGCCCTCTGGCAGTGGCAAGCCATTCCCTGTGTCCTGTCCCTCCAGCCCTTGTCCCCAGTCCCTCTCCTGCTCTCCTGGAGCCCCTTTAGGTCCTGGATATGCCACAGCACAATTGCTTTTCACCAGTCAGTGCTAAAACTCTTGGTTCCTTACTCTCAAATCCTATGCACAGCCTAAAAAATCCCATCAATGACCAGTGTCAGTCACACTAATGGCCCTCATGAAGCTCATGCAAATCCAGTATTGCCTAAAATCCTATTTTTCAGGATAGTTCAGTCATACAATTCCTCCTAATTCCTACACTGCTGTTTTCTAGTACAGAACCACCTCCCTGGTAACAAAATATTTCAAAATACTTCCATTTTCCTTCGTACAGCAGGTAAATATTGTACTGCTCACAGTGGAGCCAGGAGGTCACGATCGTAACGCTGCCGTGTGCTTTCCAATTAAAAACAGAAAAAAAAAGCCTTACACAATACATCCAGTTTAAATTATTCTCCTTGTTTCCTGACAAGATAATGAATAGCATGAACCGAGTGCTCTTCTACTTACAGTAAAATGTTAATTTGATCAAAGACCAGTGGTGTGAACAGCAAAATGAGATACTTATGTGAAAAAAAATGTATAACCTTTCCCTTAAAGTTCCACCAGCCAAACTCTATTTCCTTATTCCAGGCTAAATTCAGTGCTGTATGTGGGAAAATCTTCCTATGGGCGAGGAGTGGGTATTATCACAAGTAATTCTGCTGCAGTTAATGAGCCTGGTTATGGCAGCAATCACCACGCTTGGAGCTGACATTCGGACTTGCAAGCTGCTGCAAAAGCTGTGTTTTTCGGAGTACAACATCAATTAAAACACACTGCTTCAATGTGCTTTAATTTTCCAACTTTTCAGATATAAAAATTTGCTATAAAACCTTTAGATGGCCCTAACTTCCACAGAACAGCAGCAAGGTTAGCAGGACATCAGGGACATGAAAGATTTTGCAGGGCTCTTGCACCTATTTTTTCCAACAATGGAGAATTACACAAAAAAAAAGAAAAAAACTCCACCAACCAGAAGAGGTTGGGTTGTCTTCATTCTTGTCTTCAGGCTATTGCACTTTCCTCTGTGTGCTGAAAGGCTGCCAGATAAATGTATTCCCAACTGATAGCCAGGCATTTGCAGGAAACCCGTGTTTGCATGAAAATAATATTAACCATATTTTGCCTTTATACAGAACTTCTCCATGCAAGGATCTCAGTGCCCTTTGTAAAGTAAATGCTATTATTCCCATTTTACAGACGGCGAAATCCCAGGATTAAGGGAATGACTTGATCTGCCACGAAGCAGTGTAACTTTATTGGATCCATGGGATGGTTTGGGCTGGAAGGGACCTTAAATCTCATCTCATTCCACCCCCTGCCAGGGCAGGGACACCTTTCCCTACCCCAGGGTGCTCCGAGCCCCATCCAACCTGGCCTGGAGCACTTCCAGGGATGGGCCAATTCCCCAGGGGGATGGCACACAGTGAAAGCATCCAGTTCACTGCCAAGGGAGCCCGAAATAAAAGCAAATCCTCTGGTGGTGTCTGTGCCAGCCTTGGTGCAACCCGGGAGCCAAGGCAGGATGAATTCCCTTCCTCACGGAAGCGCGAACCCAAGGGTGCCTCGTCAGGGGTGTGGTGGGTCACAGCAAACCCCCCCGAGCACCAGCACCACCTGTATTGTGCTGCACTTGTGCTGCTGAGTGAAAAGGGGAATTTATTCCATCTGCTGCTCAAAAGCATGCATATTTTATGGCAATCTCACTTAGCAGGAATATCTTTTCAAACCATTTTCCGATGTGATTTGTTGGAGACAGGAAGGTGCCATACCCAAGGAAATAAAAAAATAATCTTGAGAGCAGCATTTCTGCTAAAACACCCTGGTGAGGTTTTCTTTCTACTTTTATGGCAGACACTGTTTTATGTATTTTAGTGGCGGTTTGGCTCCAAAAAATGCTTAAATTCACTAACCCTTCCTCTACAGCCTCTAAAACCCAACGCTACATTTTTGTGGAATAAATGGTATTGATCCAGGCTAGATTCTTTAATAAAAGCTGCTATATTTTAGAAAGTACAGTTTTCTTGATTTATTGGTATCAGAAGTTTCTATATTTGACTTTCTTTCCCCAGAAAAAAGAAGAAGTAGAAATCTGGGAGCACTATCAGCACTGTGAAAATGGAAAGAAAACCAATGGAAACATTTGGCTTTTTCAAAGGGATAACGGAAGAAAAAAATTAATTTTTCTACTGTAGCTTACACAAAATAGTCCACGCACACACACACACACACACATACACTCAAAAAAAAAAAGTCTCATGTCCTTTTTCTGTTACCACTCTCAAAATCTAAGGATACCTATACTTGAGTCTGCTTCTCAAATCTATTTCCTCCTCTTTCAGATTAAAATGCAATAACCCAGGAGCAAACAACCCTAACCAAAGTTCTTCTCTTGTTGTTTCAAAAGTGAAAAAGCACCTTTTTCTTTACAGGAAGGTCAAATTACAAAGCCCATTAGATTTTATTTTTTTAAACTACGTGATCAATGTATAAAGGCAGAAAAGAGATCTGGATACATCAATGACACAAAGCCACAAATTTAGACTCAGTATTAAAACCTTAAAATAAGCCTTGCTGTCATTTAAAAAATTTAACACTCCAAAATATTTCTGTTTTCACAACCTAGGAATTATTCTTTCCAACAAAAATCCCAGTTTTTCTCAGACACAACTGGATGATTCCAGGTTGCTGGAAGAAGTACAGAAACAGAACAATGATTCATCTGAATAAATTTGTTGTCCCAAAAGATTCCTGACTTTGCTGTCATAAACACTTACTGGAAAGGTGTAAACTTGAAAAGCTGCAGGAAAGTGCTAACCATAAATATTTGTCTAAAATAAACAGTCACACAACTGTAACTGCTGTGAATGCAGAAAAGTACACTGGAGCTTCATTAACTTCCCTGATTGGAAATTAGAATATTCTGGGAATCAAACAATAAAAAATTCAAAGATGCTGTATCCCAAACTATGATAAATCATTTATTTTGACAAGTACGGGTAGTTTAGTTTTAATTATTTATTCTTATACTTCGTAGCATATCAGAAAATATGCAGTGATTTATTGTGCAAAATGAAATCTTAATAAAACGAGTCCCTTCCCCAAACTACAGCATTATTAAATCTTCATGGAAATGCAGGGGGAACTCGTGGGTTATGTCATCAAGTTTTGTCATCGAGCTGCTGGGTTAATAAAGTGAAAATGAGCCCTTCCTTTTGTATCTGGCTCCATCGTGCCCTCAGTTCCTGCACAGGCCTGAGCCCCACGAGTCCCACAGCCCTGGGGATGAGGAGAGGGCTGGACAGGGATTCTGCACCACGGCTCTCCTGCTGCCTGGGAGGTGATGCAGCCGAAACCACGAAACCAGGGGGGGTTTTGCCTTCAGACCGTCCACCCCTCCTACAGCTCCATGGCAGGAGCTAATGGCTCCTCTCGAGGCCGGTGCAGCTGGACCAGACATTTTAATGCACTATTCTTGCACTTTTTTATACAAAAAAACCTTCTCAGGACTTTCAAAGGGAAGGTTACACCCACGTCACCCTCACAGTGGGGGTAACTTGGTGCATTCTGAGCTTTGCCAGTCGGAACGGACCAGCCCTGCCATAAAACCCCACTCAAGACCGTGGGTTAATGGCACTGAGCACCTGGATGAGCAGCTGAGGAGGAAGGGGCTGTCACCACCCCTCCTCTCCAGCACCCACCTCTGTCCCAGCGAGGGCTTAATTTCTCCCACTATTATGTTTTGTGGGAAAATTCAGTTTGCACCTTGTGTTAACGACACAATGGAGAGGGAGGGAGCTTTGCGGTCACTGCCCCTCCTTCTCTCTGAGCAGAAAATTGCAAAGCTCGCTGGCATTTAAAGGCAATTATTCTGATGAGCCACTAATTTGTTCTGGGGTTGGTATCATGCAAAGTAGCCCAGGAAGCTCCTGCACGAAAAAACTCGAGGATCCAAGTGTGGAAAAACATTGGGAGAAGAGAGGTGATGGAGTTGAAGATAAGAAAAACGGTCCCTGCTTCACCCAACAGGACACGCGGGTGGGAGTCACAACATCAGCTCTGTCCCTGTGGATTTTATCATTTTATGGACACCTGGACCAAGGTCAGGGAGCACACCCACCCCCCTGCTCCTGCAGAACTGGAGAGGGAAAGGCACTCCCCACCTCTCGGGAGCCAGAGTCCTCACAACAGCGAGGGAAGTTCTGAAGTGCCAGCTCTGGATTTAAAAATGGCAGTAAACTGGGAAAGGCATTTTCAAGAAATGTCAGATATGTAAAAATTTACACCAATTTTTTCCCCCCCACATTTTCAGTGGAAACATGTAGATTTGTGCTCTGAATCCCAGTCGTTTGGGTCAGTGCTAATTCCAGAGCAGCAAAACATCACATCCACATCAGCAAGGCAGTCCATGAGCAAAGCAGGAGTCGTGCTGAGCACTACTCTTAAAAGGTAGCCTTAATAACGGGGAATGAGCACTTACTGAAATGGTAAAAGGAAATGTTAATTTAACTATTAAATACATAATTAGGTTAAGTACTTGTTTCTGCAATTGTAACACTTCAGCCTGATGCAAACTCACTTTCTTGCCTGTGCAATAGATTTAATTTCTTCCAGTATTTTTTTTTTCAACTATGAAGAGGTAAAACACAGGAATTGCTGCTATGGAGATTAGATATAATTTATCAAACTGTTTTACAAAGGTAAAGTATCACACAAGGCAAGGACTCTATGGGATGTCTCAGCAAATGAGCTGAGCCACTGCAGCTCCTGCTCCTAGTCCAGGAGAATCTTGCCTTGCCTTGCCTTGCCTTGCCTTGCCTTGCCTTGCCTTGCCTTCCCTCACGGGGTCCCCATCACAAGGAGGACACAGAGCTGTTGGAGTGAGTCCAGAGGAGGCCACAGAGCTGCTCCAGGGCTGGAGCCCCTCTGCTCTGGAGCCGGGCTGGGAGAGCTGGGGGTGCTCACCTGGACAAGGGAAGGCTCCAGGGAGAGCTCAGAGCCCCTACCAGGGCCTAAAGGGGCTCCAGGAGAGCAGGAGAGGGACTGGGGAC
This sequence comes from Cnemophilus loriae, assembly GCA_013397755.1. Lineage (NCBI taxonomy): Eukaryota > Metazoa > Chordata > Aves > Passeriformes > Corvidae > Cnemophilus > Cnemophilus loriae. The sequence goes on from VZTF01009288.1 coordinate 146,643, forward strand.
AAGGGCTGGAGGGACAGGACACAGGGAATGGCTTCCCACTGCCAGANTGGCTGCTCCCGTGTTTTGTTGAGCTGCCTCAAGCTGTTAAACCCACAGAGAACAACCGTGGCCCCTCCATCCCAAATCCAGGCTTTCCTGCACTCACTGGGCTCAGTGAAGGGTCCCCCAGGTGCCAGAGCTGCTGTTTGGGAGGGGATGGGACAGCAGCAACCAGAGGGGAGGAAGGGGAGAGGGAGATGGGGAAAGGGGAGACAGAGTCCCCTCTTCTGGCTGTCCAGCAGCTCAGATGAACGGCATGCTGGTTTTATGTACAGTCAGATTTTGCAGAATTACAACCAAACTAAGGGTTATGCACATAAGCAGTTATAAATTTTACCTAATTACAAGAAAAGCACGACAATAAAGTAAAAAAAACAAACAACCCACATTGTAGCTTTGTACCAGTTAGATAGAAAAATTACATTTCTGGATAAATAGGTATAATCCATTTTAGGAGGTAATAAGGAATTTAGAAATACCTGTTCTTTAACTACAGCCCCCTTTAGACTGAGGGAAAAAACACAGCTAGTGGGTAAATCATTGTAAGATGTACTGCCTTTGCAAAAATCCCAAAATAATTCTACCAAAACATTTTTAACACCTACAGCATTTCTAAAAAGTCTACATATTTTCAAATAATTACTAGCACTCTCATAAATATTTAATGTTGTCTACAAAAGTTCTTGGACAGAACTAAAAACCCACTGTACAAACACCAGTTTGCTTTTACTGACTAAATAATCAACTCAACAACTTACAAATATGAGTTTGGCTTCATTAAGACATTGAGATGCTGGAGCGTGTCCAGAGAAGGGAACGGAGCTGGGGAAGGGTCTGGAGCACCAGAAGAAGTTGAGGGGGCTGGGAAAGGGGCTCAGCCTGGGGAAAAGGAGGCTCAGGAGGACCTTCTCTCTCCCTCAACTCCCTGGAAGGAGGCTTTAGGTGAGGGTTGGGCTCTGCTCCCAGGTAACAAGTGATGGGACAAGAAGAAACTGCCTCAGGCTGCTCCAAGGGAGGTTTAGGTTGGGTATCAGGGAAAATCTCTTCATTGAAAGGGCTGTCCAGCCCTGGCACAGCTGCCCAGGGCAGTGGTGGAGTCCCCACCCCTTCAGGGATTTCAAAGCCCTGTGGATGTGGCACTTGGGGACATGGGTTAGTGGTGGCCTTGGCAGTGCTGGGTAATGGTTGGACTGGATGATCTTGGAGGGCTTTTCCATTGGAGATGATTCTGTGATTTGTACTTTTCCAATTTTCCAAGAACTAATGTAAAGGCCAACAGCACTTGCTGCAGACTTGACAGCTGCAGCAGGGGAGTGTGGGGGCTGAAAGCTGATCTGGCAAAAGGGAAAAGACAAAACAAAACAGCAGCTGGAGCAGGGGGTACATTTTCAACAGGATCAGTGACCTGGTCTGGCTCACACAACCGCTGCTGACAGCAGGAGCCGGGGAGGGGAAGGAGCTGCCACTATTCCTGCTGGAAGGGAGCTGCTCTTAGGTAAACTTCAGCTGGATTATAAATCCATAGCCCGGGAGATTTAAGATTGCAATCTCTGGTCATACCTGGCAGAGGGATTAATGAAGCTCACTGATAAGCAAGCGCCTGGCTGAGGTTTCCCTCTGTGAAACCCCCACCAATGGCTTGTGGAATTTCCACTGTCACGGGAATCCTGCCTGGCCATACACATCTCCTCCACCTCACTCACTCAGAAGGGTTCTCTGCATGGCTGTTGGGTTTGGGTTTGTCAAAACTCAGTATTTGTGCCACTTGTGTCAGGAGTGTGTGCACTGTGAGGGATGGCCAGAGAGACATTTCACAGCCCAAATTAACATCTGCAGGAACAAACGACAATTTCTTTGTTGTCCTGCACAGAAAGAACAGTCTGATTCAACCCTTGCTAAAAATTAATATGCCATAAAACACAGCAGGAAAAGAAGGAGAAAAAATAGTCTGGAGAAGTCCACAAAAGCTGCAGCCCTGCCACAGCCATAGGGCAGAGGCCCTTTAATTTGGGCAAAGCATTCACCTGCATGTCTGAGTAGGGGCCAGCATGATGGATTTAGAAACATAAAGCCAAGAATAACTACAGTGGGAAACATAAGTTTAAATTATTAGAAGGTAAATACATGGCAAGCACTGCTCTACTGTGCACACACAATCCCCACAGAGCATCCCTAAAGAGCTGTATTTTGCTCGAAATTTGCATATTTTCTTACTTCACACAGTTATGACTGCGAAGTGCATATAAAAGAACTGTCACGAAATCCAAAAGAGAATTAAAAAAGAATAATCAAAGTCACACTTAGAATTTTATGGGGGACTCATTTACAATCCTACCTGATTCGCTCTTTCAAGGTCTGTCATGATCATCTCGATTTCGTCAGCCCTGGGAGAAGAAGAGAGCAGAAGTTTTGTTATCACGCAGAGAAGGGCTGCTGCACGAGCTCAGGCACAGCAACAGGCACACAAACACCACCAACTGTCAGTATTTATTTGTGAAAGGACACAGCAGGACTGAGCAGCTCATCTCCTGACTGGTGAGATCCTCTGGAGTTTTCTGGACCAGTTTGCAAGTCTCCAATTCCTTTGCCTGTTCCCTTTTTGCAGTGCAATAGGCAAACTGATATCTGAGCATATTCATTGGATCTTTGACGGTTTTACTCCCCAAAATTCCAGGTAGTGCCATCTTTCCAACATGCAAAGGTGCTGCCCAAGTGATAATTATGGAGAAGTCAACGACTGCAGCTCTTCAGTCAACTCCCCATATACAAAAAAGCAACCAGCTACTCTTCTGTTTCAGTGTGCCCAGGAGTTTGGTTCTAAATCTGGCTAAAAAAAAATATCTAGAGGTCAAAGAGACCAAGAAATTCAATTTTACATTATGTGGAAAAGAGGGGGTTTTTTACATGAATTTATCAAACTCTAAATTTAGACTCTTAATGCACTTTGCAAAGCTGAATTGGAAAGTCAAAGGGTTGAAAACTATACAAATAGTCAAAGAAAAAGAGATCCTTCAGATCCCTGTGTTAGGGAGCAGCTTCCAGACCTGACCCCTTAAAAATCAGCATTTCTGATACTTCACTCTCACAAACGGAGCCAATCCTTAAAGAATCTTTTCTTATCTTCATGCTCAATCATGGGCAAATATTTCCCACTCAGGCTCTCACCCGGGAAAGGTACCAGGAAAAGGGCTGACAGCCCTAAACAATGTTCTGCATCAATATAATAAGACATATTATTCTCCCCAGACATTTTGCCTGTCTTGTATGCCTGGACCATATGGAAGCAATAAACACTGTCCTCATCTCCTCTGAACAGCAGCTTTACCAGCAAGTCCTTTTGCAATCTGCCAACACCATAATGTCTGGTTTTTGTTTTTAATCTGTAGCAGATCATTATCAGTAAAAGCTGTGAAATACTGGAATTCCCTTCCTCTGCCCATGCAGAAAAGTCAGGGTTTGTTTTTCCGCTGATTCCCACAGAAGATCCATTTCCCTGTGCAGGTGCTTGTTAGGAAAGATGGTTAATCGAAGTACATCAGGGTTCTGGCACACTCCAACTGGATCATTACACTGAATATTGACTTATTCCTCAACAGCATTTTAGGCTTTTGGGTGTACATGCAGGGAAATGCAGCAAAGGATCATAATAAGTAAATGTGCATGTATATAAATTAATGGAAAATTATTTTTAATTACAGCCTTTAATGTTGTTGGGGCAACACGAACTGCCTTCTGAAAAAATCTTTCGGACAATAATGGAAAACAGATTAACATGTGTTTTCTTGTGCAGGAAAAGCTAATGTGCTCTTACACTGGGAAGAAAACCTGCACACCATGTTTTGAATTAATAATAAATAATGGGCATTACTTCCTGAACTGAACAACCACTGCCTGGGCAAAAAAGGATTCAAGGGAGTAGCCACGAGACTGACCCGGGCACATTAACATCAGCCTGCAATAACACTTTCCATCTCTTTACCTTCTGCAGTTGTGAAACATCTTTTGTGTTAGACTCCGGGCCCAAAAAACTTATTAACCCACTTATGGAAATGACAGTATTCCACGTGAAAAAGATGTCCCAAAGCCCATGCAAGTGACCCCACTGTTTATCTGTAACAGAGATAAGAGGTCAGAGAGCATCCCATCACACTAAAAAGATGCTTCCCAGCATTTCACGAATATTTTTAGCCAGGATAGTTTAAAGATCCTCTTTATATGAGCTTATGCATTCGGGCTGAATTTATGTGTGAATGCCTCAGGTTATATGGAGCCAGCAAATGATGTCTGGATTATGTCACACGCCTCCCAGAGCAGAGCTGGGAACGTCCCATCCCAGCAGGCCGGCTGCAGCTGAAGCCAATCCAGTTTCCTCTCCTTCTCTGGAGGGTGGGGAGAACAATAAAATCCCTGCCTTTCCTCCCAAACTGGGGGTGCCAGGTATCAGCCAAAGGTTTGAAACACTGCAGCACCTGAGAAGAGCGAAAGACTCAGAAGCAAAAACCCCTGGGACTGGGAGAGGAAGAGTGCCTGGCTTTGGGAGCAGAAGGTGGGGTTTCAGCTCAGCCAGGGAAACGCTTTTTTTTCTGGCAGAAAGGAAGAAGACTCTGATGGAGAAAAGATGAGTGGGAAGGGGCAGAAGTGGGAGGGGGTCTGGACCCATCCAAGGACCTTCAGCCACCTTTAAAGGGGCAAGGAAAAGGGAGCCAAAGGTAGGGAAACTGGAGAAGGCAGAGGAGCAAAGGAAGGAACGGGGATATCCGAGGCCAATGGACCAAGGGGAGAGGGGACCACGAGCAGTAAAGCAGAGGAGCACCCTGAGCCACAGGAAGGGTGGGTGGCTGCCAGGAAAACACAAGATGGTGCCCGAAAAACAAGGTAAAAAGACTCAACCCTGCATTAAAACGGAGAGAAATATTAATACTGGTATTTGTGTCCCATTTTGGCCGGGGTCAGGATTTAAGAGCTCTATTACAGCACTGGGATACACAGCCAATTACAAAAAAAAAGCAACTGAGGATATAGAATGCCATAAAAATGACACTTGTGCCCTTCAGCGTGCGCAGATAATTCTGACTGAATCCAGTAAAGTGCCAAACTGTAGCCAAAGGCAAAATTGTCCCTTTGCCCTTGTATCCAGACACCAGCTGACTGATCCTGAACTCCCCTTTCCCTCCTACATTTCTTTCTCCCAAGCTTTTCAGCACACCTAATAAAAGGATGCAACATCTCCAAAAAAATTCAAGCAAAAACACTTCCAGCCTTGCAGTCTGCACACCAATGGAGGGTAATGCTGCAACCATAAACGTTATCTTTAAGTAAAGTAATGAATTAAATTACTCTGTATTCTTTCCTAGCACAAGTGTCAAGAGCATTCAGGAGAATCTTCAAAAGGAATTCAGGCTTTTCATTTTAAAAGCTCGACTACCACATCAGTAGCTGGCACTCAGCAGCCTAAAATCACTTATTTGAGAAAGTCTCTAATAGCTGCATTCACTGTTTGCTCAGCACAAGTATTTATTATAAAATAAATTACAGTTCTCACACCTTTTATGCACTCACAGAAACAACCTGCATTGATTTATTGTTTACAAAGGACTGTGTCAAATTCAGACCTGTCAGGCACGAGGCAGCTCCGCTTGGCTCACTCAATGAGTCCCACACAGGTCATTTTTGATGTCTTCGCCCTCCGCTACATTTGCTCATTTTCAACCCTTCCTATTTCAATATTCCTCTTTATTTCAATGCAACAACTTGGCAGGCAAATCCAGCTCCGGGCTTGTCCTGCAGGCTTGCGCTGAAAATCTGATGGGAATCTTGAAGGGAACAATGACCTTGGAAGGGATCTTGGAAATCACCTTGTTCCACCCCTGCCACGGGCAGGGACACCTTCCACTGTCCCAGCTGCTCCAAGCCCCATCCAGCCTGGCTTGGGCACTGCCAGGGATCCAGGGCAGCCACAGCTTCCCTGGGCACCCTGTGCCAGGGCCTCCCCACCCTCACAGGGAACAATTTCTTCACCTGATCAGCAAATTTGTGATTACACAGAATCTATTCGTGACCAAAGTCACCCCATGTGAACTAAACTCACTTTTAGGAACGAGAGATCTGATTATTTCACTTTTTACTGTCTTTATTCCTGAAGGAACACACGCCTTGGCCTCTCGTGAGTGCCTGGATTCCCTCATGACCCCAAGAGATGAAGGCAAGGAGAAAACCCCAAAGTTCTTCCTTCAGACAGATACAGAGAACGAGGGTAATTAATAACAAGAAGACATTTTGCTAAAATGTGCTGATATTTATGGTGGGTTACATCAGATTCCTACATTGCAACCCAACATTAATCAGGGTTTGCTCAAGGGTGATACTTTCTAAACATTAACACAGATCATGAGAAAAGGAGTGGGGGAAAGCTGTTTTCAGGAATAAATGTTATCTACCCTGTGTTTTTGCATTCCACAGATAATACAATCATTTATCTGATCCAGTTTCTTGTAATCTCTCTGGTAGAGGAAAAGTGATCATGTAGGCAAGACAGTTCTTCAGGGTGTATTACAGCTTGTTCTAAGTTTCAACATTTTCACACTAAGGAATTTAGGAAATCAAATTTTAAGCCCAAGCTTTTGGAGCTACAAAATCAGCATCGCCACGTAAAAAGAACCTGAACTGTTGAAACAGCACGACCACGAAATATTCTATTATTTCTTCTCTTGGTACTGTGTTTGAAGTGAGAAACAAAATGCATTAAAAGCTATGCATTTTACAAGGTATAAGCTTTTACCAGTCACGAAACAGCCCTCAAAGCTAACATGCCATCTATAAAAAACAACTTAAGGAGTAGAAAAAAAAAACCCCAAACCACCCCACTTTTCAATTCAATTGCTTATGGGAAACCAAAAGTGCAGAAAGGCTCGATTTTCATTTTAAGATCAAGAAAACCGATTAGGTTTGAACAGCATAACAAGCCAGCAAATTCAAGGGTTGGTAACAGGGAAGAAGCTCAGTTCTTCTTCTAAGTGAAATTAAATCGGATGAGAACCCTGAACACCACAAAGTTATTCACTTGCAAGCAAGAAGAATCTGGACTTTATGATTGAAATCCAGTTGATCCAAGTCCTTCATTTAGCTACTAGGTTAAAGAGGCAGAAACAATTCCTTTTTTATTAACATGACAAGTGAATGGTTTGCCAAATCTTGTGGCTACAGCCTCCTAAACATTTGAACTTACTCAACCTTGAAGGAAACTGCTGTTGGATTCTTTATACATGGAAGGACTGAAAAACACAGATGACACTTTGGAAATTGCAGTCAGTGGCGTGGCCAAGAAACTTCCCTACCGGGGCAGATTAATACTTTGGTTTGGCAAAAAACAAACAACATTTTTTTCCCACACATTTATTTTCTTTAAAAACATGTAAAAGTTTACTAGTCAGAGCAAACGGTATATGGAGCCAGTGGGGCTTGTTAAAGTGTTCTAATTACCCAAACATTTACGCAGGCAATTTCAAACTAAAAGCAGACATTATCAACTAATGTGCATTTATGTTTAATTAAGGGAAAAAAAAGAAAAATCCTCCTTATAACGTATATCTGTGACCGGCACAGAGCAGATTTTGGCCAAATTAGGTAAACAGCTCAGCCTCTTAAAATTACAGGCAGTGTAACCCAGCACTTGGCCAGCACAAGGCAAAAAATGTGAGGTTATTTGGGATATTTGGGAAGGGAAGAAAAGAAGAGCAGCGGCCAAAGCCTTTAACGAAAAAAGGAAAAAACAGCAAAAGGCAGTGCACTGAATTTTTTCAGGTTTCAATGAAATTTTTATTAGGGAAGGTTCCTGGGTCTAGGAAGCAATTTCGGATCACTAAACAATGGCAGAATCGCCTGCAGCCCAATGATCACGGCATTCACTCAGGGCACAAGAGCACTCCAGCATTTGAATATTCAATTTTATTTTTTCTTTAAGCAAAGCAGAGGGATGACAAATTCCCTACCCAAATTCAAACCACTTGCTAAGCTCTGCTGAGGATGCCCTCATCTAATCCCTGCTCCTCAGTGACTTGCCAAGGTGCCCGGGATTTGCTGCCTAATTTCTAGGAAAGAAAAAACCAACAAACAGTTTCTTAGAAAGTTTCCAAAGGAAGGTAATATAAAAAAAGCCACTGATTTTATTTTTTGGCACTTTATGAGTATCACTGTACACACATTTTGGTGTTTTCAGAATTCATCATTATTCCAATCCAACAAACATTCACGGAGCATATATTCACCCTTACTGCCAGTACAAGATGGAATAATAGGCAGAAGGGTTGTACAAAGAACAAAATAAAAAGTGATTTCAGCATAACATGTCAAAGGGGAAGATCTCACACACTTTTTACTACTAAGTTCTCAAATCTACTTTTCAAATTGCAAGAGCTATAGGTTAATATTTTCTTTCAGAGCAACCCTCTAAGGATCTTCAGATCAGATAATCCTTTTTCCAGTGTCATATAAATCCAGGCCTCTTGTAAAAGAATTTCTCTGTTCAGGGATTCATAAATCCACCAAGTTTAGTAATGAATTGGGTGTTTCCTTTCCTAGGAACTCAATTGAAGAAAAAAATCCCCTCTTTGCTAAGCAGTGAAACACTGGAGGCTTTAAATTCAGAGATCAAAGGCAGGCTGGGCTCAGGTGCTCCGGTGATTACACCCAGAATCATCTGCACTAATCTGGGAGTGGGGAAATGTCCACTGGACACTGCCCAGACCCCTCAGTGCAGACACCCTGCACTAAATCAAGTTCCTCCCTTAGCAAAAGGCAGAGAGACCCAAGGCTTTCCCCATGTTTTTCTGTTGTTTTATTAGAATTCATCCTGGTTTCCTCTCGCTGCCCCCACGCACGGCACCGCGTACAGATCCAGGCTGGGGAGATAAATCCCATGGAAAGATTCCTCACTAAGCACACCAGGATCGAGCAGCCACACCAGCTGCGGGTATGATCTTCAAATAAACGAGGGCCTGGGCGCTTGAAAGGCGTCAAGTGATCATCAAATATTGAAAAAGGTTAAAGAAACTGCTTAAAAAGGCCAAGATACTGAGCAGTACCTGGACAAAACAAGAATCATCTCAATCATTAGAGAGAAAAGACCCTATAGAATAAAACATCTTTCAGTCCATAGGAAAAGTGCTTTCCAAGAAAACCTGCACAGCACTTCATTTTCTCTTCATGTTTTAAGTCAGGACTTCAAGGATAAAATAATCATGTTTGCAATTACAAAGTTTTAAAGACAACAGAAATCAGCTTTATTCCAGTGATACAAAAGGGAGCAGTTTCTGAAGATCACCAGTGTTTTCTTAATCATTTCTGGAGAGGAATTGATACGACTGACACTAATTGATATGCTCAGTAAAAGAAGGAGGAAAAATAAGAATTATATGTAACAGACAACATCAACTCACAGCACCCTAGAGCTCTAATTCCCATAGTGTCACACACACACAACCTCGGCACACTTGGCAAACCAGAGAACACTTAATGTAAGCAGCTGGAAGAAAGAAAAGATGTACTGGTTGGATTAAAGAAAAGCCCAATACATAAACAGATGATCCATCTTTTTTATTTGATGGCAATACTATTTTCTTACGTGGCACATATCTGCACATGTTGCACCATGGCCAGGATGAATTTTGGCTCCCCAGACTGTTTAATCCTTCATTTAAAAATCTCTTACTCAGCTCTCACTGTGTTTTTCTCTCCCCAAGAACAGATCTCTTGTGAACTCCATGTCCAGCCATCATGCTGCTCGTCACAGAAATGAAATCAATAAATCCTTTTTCTCCTGGTCAGATATTTTTCTTTCACAGTGTGTTTTTGCTTCACCCTGTGAGTAGCATTAAAATCGGAAATGAGGAGTGTCCAGATTTGGATCATTCTGGGTTTCCTCCCATCTCAGAGCACTGGTCACAATCCTTTGGGCCACAGAGGAGTTCAAAGAAGGTGTTGAAACTCAAGACAATTTTTGCACCTGAAATTTGCAGAAACCAATAACCTTGTTTAGATGAACCTAAAAATCCATTTCCACCAACTTCTGAGGGGGCTGGTGGGAAATCTGGAACCTCTGGAGCTGTGGGCTCCAGACTGCAGCTTCTCCTGCAGGTCCTGCACTGGGACACAAGCAGAGACCCTGCAATTCCATTCTGCTGTGATCCTTCTGACCTGCCTTTACGGACCATGGAGAACAGCAGGAAGAACATTCCGATCTTTAATTTTTCATGTATTTATGTCAGAATCCCACCCACACTGAGGCCCTGAGATTGAGGTGCTGCAGCAGCACAAGCCCAGCAGATTTGCAGGATGGAGTCCTCAGGGTGGGGAACAAAACCTCCAGGCTGTGCCAAGTGTTCGTGCTCAGAGATGGTGGTTTAGACAAACATTCCCAGCCCTGCCAGCCTGCCCTGGGAAGCAGGAGCCGCTCCTGATGCGACAGGATTTCCTAACAACGTGAGATGACACGGATGCAGCAAACTCCCAATTTCCTCGTGCCTCCTGGTACAAATTGAAAGAGCTTTCTGCAATTCCCCTCTCCTGACTTCAGCTGATTCAATAACACACCAGAATTTAAACACAGGCACCCTTCCCTCTCCCCTCCTTGCACACAAAGCATATCAAACCCATGGAATTACTCCTGACTCGGCCTTGAGCAGCCAACATGATGTCAATTTTACATGTTTTATAAAGCAACAGCATGTAGAAAGCAACTCAAATGCAGGTCATATCAAGCATGTGACCCACAGAGCAATCAAAGACTGCCTGAAACTGTCATTCAAGGTTCAATCAGCTTCTTGCAGGAAAAATGAAACATCTGTGGCCCAGAGAATTAAGTTATGTATTGCATAATTCATCTGGTGTCTGCCACAGCAGCCATTTTAATGCTCTAGCGATAAACATGTTTGATTATTTTTGTTTTGTTTCCTCTCGCCTCCATGGTATTTCTATTTATCCACCCGTACCACAATGCAGAATGGAGATAACAAATATACAAAACAGTGTTATAGTCAGCTGATAAGATGTGGGAAATCAGCAGCCTTATTAATCACATCAAGGCAGCAGCACTATTAAACCTTATGTTCCCTGCAACTGTCCCCATTTGGGGTCTTTTGGGTACACTCTGTAGTTAGATTTGCTGATGAAATCACTGTTTCCCAAGGATCCAAACATTTGGATTGAGCTTTAGAGGTTTTTCTATTAGGAAAGCTGCTCTCCTCACACACAAACCAAGTTCCTCACTGGTTCCCAGGTTTTTCCTCCCCTCAGTTCTTTCTGATCCTGATCACAATAAGTGATCCTTTTCCATTCACTTATTGCACTGGTGGGTTTGTGATCCACACTGGTACCCTAATTCATCCCTTGCAAGTCATTTTGGGAAAGCGATTGTTTTATTAATGGTAACTTAGTTCACTTTACTCCCAAACCTGTAAACCCTGACGCTTTCCACCCGCCCTGCACTTCTCTGACTTCCAGAACACATTCCTGCAGGGCAGGTGGGCACTTGGAGGCTCTGGGTCCATACCCTGCTCTCTGGGTGTTTATTCCCCTTGCCAGGAGTTGAGCATTTGTGCAGTCTGCTCACAGAGCTTCAGCTGGCAGTTAATTTGTTCCCCAATTAAACATCATCTGAGGAAGGTTTAATAGACTCGGGCGATAGCGATTTACTCCAAAAAGCAGCTTTGAACTGGGTGCTGTAAGAAACCAAGGAGCAGCCTCTCAAGTGGTGGAGCCAGGTGGGTTCTCGCCCATTTTCGTGACTGGGAGCCTATGGGATCCCTGCAGTGAGGAAATCCTCCCTGCACGGAGCAGCCCACGGCAGAACGGCTCTGCCGGCAGCAGCTTCACCTGCCAGCCGGAGCCGCTTCCCGAGGTGCTGCTGCTGGAGGTGAGTCAGGGGTAGACACACATCCTCGCCAAGCCCCAGGCCAAACAAAGCCCTGCTTCCCATCCTCTGCTCCTACAAAGCTGTTTAGACAGCACCTATTGTAACAATATCAGCTGTGCCATCCGGGCCTTTTTAGCTGCCCCCCACTGCTGCTTCCTCCTGCAACACCTCCAGGTCCCTCCCTTACCCCCCTTCCATGTCCCCTCTTCACCTCCCACCCACAAATTGTAGGAAATACAGAATAAAAACACTCTCCAGCGAGGGAGACACGGCTGATCAACCTGCAGCTGCTGCTCCCTCGACCTGCAGCCCTCCAATGGGTTATTTCCCTGCCTTTCCCCCCATTCCCAGATCCTACAAGCTCCACCAGAGCTCCCTGTGCCGGGGATTTCTAATGCTGTTAATTACTGCCGAAGTCAATCATCAGCTTCCAAGTTAATTTAGGAGGGGAACTGATGAGCTCCAAACAGGCAAGCAGGCTGGCAGTAAAACAGAGCACAGGCTCGTGGAAGCTCCATTTCCTTCGGAAACGGGGATAAAGGCTGTGCTCCTGCAGGGCTGTGGATGCACAAACAGGCTGCCCTGCTCCCAGGGCGCGGCACCAGAACCTGACAGGTTTTCAGAACTCGCCCTTTTTTTAAAATTTTACTCGAAAAAAAATGTGTATCAAAGCATAAAACAGAAACTTCTTAAAAGAGCAAATCTTATTAATTCTGCTTCTACAACTTCTACAAGCTCTTTTACAATTGTTTCTCCAACTAACTAAAGAAATAGAATTTATTTTTATATATAATATTTAATAATAATAATAGTAGTAGTAGTTTGATATTTTGAAAATAAAGAGCCTGCAACCATTTACCTATTTTTACTTATGGAGTTAAAACAGATTATTTAGCCAAAATTAGAAACCTTAATTGCATACATCTTAAGTGTCATTCTCTTTTATAGGAATGGCAATATTTTAGGTTGAAGAATCAGCAGGAAGAATTGTCTGTGCTTTGATTAAAGATCCTCTAAAAATACACACAAATATTTTAATTTACTTAATAATATCACTGCAGTTACAATGTGTAAAATGAGCACAAATATCTTGTCAAGGATATGGGAGGGGGGGGTTGCTGGCTTTTCGGGTTTTTTTGTTTTTGTTAGAATCACCATGTCACATTTGAAAAACCCCTTCAGGTTTTGAGCAGTTACAACCCCAAAATGAACAATCTTCCCTCATACTACAGCACTGCCAAAATCACAGATTTCTGTATGTTTGTTTTCTTTAGAGCAAAAACAACCTCAAAAAATTGGAGACTGTTCAGGATTTTTACTGTATCAACATTCATATTCCAGATTAATCTTTAGGAGCTTCTTTCCAGAGACACTCAGCATCTCCTCTCCTCCTTAACCACAGAGAGAGCTGAGGAGCTCAGTAATTTGGAAAAATTAGGTATCGATTGATTTCTGCCCTTATTCCCCTTATTTATTCTGTCTTTGTCCATCACTGTAAGAACCTAGAAAAGCTTTTCTCTAACTCCCCCCAGTCTATATTCAGTGCAACAGCTTTAAGTCAGTTTGAAAATGAAGGAGCACAGCCAGAATTCTGTGTACAGGTGTCACTGCACAGGCACAGATCAAAGCAAAATTACTGCTTCCCAGCAGAGCAGTGACAGAGCCCCAGCTCCTGCCTCAGGAGAACAGCGATCCCCCAGGGAGCTGAACAGGGAGCAGGGGAAATAGCCCACCCTAAACAAGGGGAAGCCATATCTGTTCCAGCCACAGCTCAAATGCTCCAGTTTGCTCAATTATCTGTTCCTTTGCCCAGTCTGACCTGGCAGCTGGCACTGTGGAGTGTAAGACAACATCCTGCATGGCCTTTTGAAGGCTTTATTGCCAGGAAACACAATGAATGTGTCCACCAGGCCAATAATCTCCAATTTACTATTTCTTACCAAGCTGTCGAAGTATCCCTCCAAGCACGTTCACCAACAGGCACTCAAATACAACAATATCCTGGTTTCGTTGTTAAACCACCTGTAGCATCTGGACAGTGGTTTATGGGCAACAAAAAGGCATTATTTAGTGATGGAATCTGCATTAAAAATGCAGCCTTTTGCCTTTCTCAGTGTAAACGACACGCACGTTGTGCAAAAGAAAAGCTGAACACTGACTCTGCAGTAACATAGCATTCAAGCAGGAGGTGTATTTGGGGAATGCTTTAGATGCTCTTGGCTTAGAAGTGAACACAGGTGATGTGCCCATTCTCTGCTAGCTCCTCAAGCAAGTTATTTCCTTCTGGCTATCGAAAATAGCATTACATGGTCTTTGATAAAGGCAACTGATGTCCTTCTATTCAATAAATGGAATGAAAATTGCAGACAGCACGATGGAGATGTGTTTATTCTACATTTTGAGTAGGTTTTACCTTTCCCAGGAGCTATGCTGAAGATTAACAACCTGGACGACTGCTGTCTTTATAATAATGTATTCAATTACCAATATGGTTTTCTCTCTTCCCAATTTGTTCCAGCTTTGCTCTGAATGGAGACACCACTCCTGTCAAACAGCAATCATGTCAGCACTTTGCAGCTTCGCTTTAGAGCTATCAACAGCATCAATCTTGCTGACCCCAGTGACAAAGCAGCAAAAAAAATAAACAGGCAGAAAGAAACAAAGGAGTGAATGTGAGACCACAGAACAGGGAAAACAAACCAGGGCAAGGAGAACAGGCAGGTGTTGTCCAAACCTGCACAAGTTCATTATCACTTATGTGGGCAGGCCCCTGAGACACAGAGCAACCTCCCGGGCTTCAGATGAAGGAGCTGCCTCCCTCTCTCTCCTTTCTTCACTCTGTGGGACACCCAAAAAGCAGGCTCAGCCCCCAGAGCCCCCAGGAGTTGGTCAGGGAGCTGGATGACAGTTTGGCACTGACCACTTGCTGTGCTGGAGCTTCCCTTGAGCCTCCCGTGGCAGCTGAGTATCCAGCAGGTTTTATTTTTACATCCTTGCTGAACACATAACTCTGCTCAATTTTTTCCAACTTTAGCATCCAGTTGTAGTGGATTATGAGGGATGCTCACTAATATGACTGACAGATTGCCTGTCTACACAGAATCCAAACTAGACAGCAAAATTACTTTAAATAATCCTCCATGGCAAACCCCAACAACACCAGGTACTACTGCAAGCCCTTGGAGGACAACAGAGCAGGATTTTCTAATTTAACCTTTTAAAACGTTATTTGCAGAAACACTTTTCAAACTCTTTATTTCCCTTTCAACAGTTGTTGAGACTTTAAAATACTGCTGAAATAAAACAGCTTCAGGCTTGACTAATGCTGTACTCCATGGGAAGGAACTATTTGATTATTCTGTTTTGACAGTTAATAGAACAGGTTTAGTATTTCTACAGAAGGAGAGTTTGAACTGGAAATATTAGTTTTGTGTTGCTAATGACAATTCCTCAACATTTCTACTACAGCAGAATCCTCGAGTGGATGAAAAACATCCTTCCTACATTAATAAACAGCTGTAGGAGAGAAGGGAAGTAAGGAAATGCCAACCAACCTTTTGGATTTGCCTGGTTTTTGCTGCAGGGCTAATTCTGTAACCAACAGGTTCCAGAGCCACAAACCCAGCATTTGCTTAATGAGCAGCTTCACCCTGTTCAGACCCTCAGTGCCAAACACCGCCCCTGCTGCTCCCGGACTTGGGGAGGTGTAAAGGTGACCCTGTAACCCTGCCAGGTGTCCCACCTGCTCCAGCACCCAAACTCCTCAGGTGTGGCAGCCTCTGCCCAGCTCTGTGGCCCCCCAGGTCTGAGCCCACGGGTTCAGGGGGGCACTCCTGAGGAGCGTGAAGCTGTAACCAGGCACAGCCAGGGAGCAGGGCAATTCCCCCTTCTCTTCCCAAAGCGCTCAGTTTGTGCCAGCAGCTCCTGCACTGCATGTGTAAAACTCTGGAACTTCCCAAAAAAAGCTGCTTTAGTCTTCTGCTGTTTGCCCTGGGCTCAGCTCCTTTTATGGCACTGTGTAGTAAATCATTACTCCAGGGAACCTCACTTTGCTTCTCCAATGTTTTACAAACAGTGAGGATGGGGCTCCCCGGCTCTGTCTCCTTCCTCATATCACCTTTCCTGGTGGCTGCAGCATCTTCCCAAGCCACGGGCTGAAGCATTCAGCAGGAGTTTATTCGATGTTATGACAGAAATAAAAGGTGTGGGAGGAGAGGTCTCTCTGGGCAGGATGCATCAATTCATGGCAAGGCTCACGAATTTAATCCAGGGATGTTTTTTATTAAATTTGTTCCAAGAAATGGTCAATAATTAAGTCTTCCACAGGCCCTGGCCATGTAGGTTATTTTAGGGTATTGAATACAGCTAACCTTACTCAGTCCCACTGCTATGGAGGCAGAAGGTACAAGGGATCAGGAATTAACTAGAGAAAATGATAAATAATAAAAGTTCAGTTAATACAGACACCAGACAATATGTTGACTGAAAAACAGTAATAAAAAGTGTTAAGTTTATCCACCATACACTGAACAGAAGGATTGGTGAACACTGCCCTGGGTGAGGACAGGCATGTGCCTGGCAGGTCCCACCACTGCCAGCTCCCTTGATGGCAAGGCGGTGACAGAAATCAATCCAACAGGCAGCAAGACAAATAAGTCATCTGTATCACAGCTAAAATATGGTGCTGATCAATAACAGAAAATGAACTAGCACTCCTTTGCCAAGAAAATAGATTATTTAATCAGAGTACAGACAGATAGAGATGTTACATAATCAAAAAATAGCTCGTGCTGCTATATTTAGTGGCCACTGTCTTTTAGAGAGGAGGGCAAAAGTACACTCATTATCAGCTACAAGCCCTCTGCTGAAATGGTTTTCTGATGAGTTAAGCTGGTCAGACACGCTTAACACCAAGATATTGTATATTTAAAACTACAACAACTGTGACAGTACGAAGGCAACAAACAGGGGAAAGACAAGGGAGTCACTGCTGTCCTATGGACAGAAATCCTCAGGGTTAAAATGATCAAGTCCCAGCCAGAACTTACATACCAGGGGATCTCCAGCAGTCATTTCTAACTTCCAGACTACCTGGAGTTTTCCAGCAAAGGATGGAACATCAGTGCAGCACATTTACCGTTT
Organism: Cnemophilus loriae; assembly: GCA_013397755.1. Lineage (NCBI taxonomy): Eukaryota > Metazoa > Chordata > Aves > Passeriformes > Corvidae > Cnemophilus > Cnemophilus loriae. Next base: position 163,732 of record VZTF01009288.1, read on the forward strand.
ATGACTGGTCGCCTTTCACAGTTATTGCTGTGATTTCTTAGCATTAAGCTGTGGAATTGCAGGAATTTGCAGAACACACAGAAAATCACTGATCAAGACCATCAGCACAGAGCTCACTTGATACCACTGCAGCCTGCCTGGCCATGGCATAGCTGAGAGCCTTCCTCCAGCCCTGAGATCCACAGGGTCTTCATTAGAAGCTCAAAGGAAAGTCTGTCCATGGATATTCCCCCACATGAGAACAGCATCACCATCAACATGATCATCTTCCCTCCAGCTTCCCCACCCAACAATGAACGCTGGGAGAAGAGTGCCATTAATGCTGAAGTCAAGCACCTCTAGTTTCTATGGTTTCAGACATGGAAAAATGCAAGTAAGGCACCAGAAAAACTAATAGTTAAACTAAGGGCTTCCACCCTTTTACATAAAAGTGGAAGAAGACTCCCTGTTCTGAACTGGAACATGGATACTACACTTAGTAGAACAGCCAGTGATTAACTTTGGTAATCACCATTTCTTTTATTGCTTTAGGGTTCAAACCCAACAAGGAATTACAGAAACTGGGATTTGCGTGAGGTTTATAGAGCTGCTTCACGTGGGTGTGCAGCCACAGCAGCTCTAGTTTAAAGAAGTCCTGGAAGGTGGTGATTCTGCAGGACCATACCTTTGCCATGTATTTTTCCCTGGCATATCCATTTTGCACATCCAAAGGAAGCAAAAACTTCGTGAAGACAAAAAATTCTTGGTGAGCATTTTAGAGAGATAAGAAAGCAAACAGTCTAAACAGGGATCAAAGATGCTGCTTCAGTGTTAGATACATTAAAGATCCCTCAAATGTTCAGGAAAGCTAGAGAGGAAAGAAAGCACTATGCCCATTAACAATAATAAGAATAAAAGATAATTATAGCTGGCTCCAAATGTTAACAATTTAATAGTTACAGGATCTAAGTACTGTAAATGACTAATGGAGGCAGCAAATGTATTTGCAGCAGCGTGCAAAACAAAGCCCTTAAAAGTAGATAGCTCTGGGAAAGAAAGGATAAACTGCTTTCCAACATCAGCTCTGAAGCACATGACGTGAAGAAGGGCTCTGTATTACCTTCCTTTTGTGACTGGCGACAAGAACGTGTCCTTGATTTACCAAGATGATGAAAACCCAATAATGCCCAATGTGGGAGCACCAGACACCTGCACGATTCCAACAACAACGTTCTGTCTTTGCTGTTCTTATGAGAATGATACACGATGGGTGATTTTTTTCTATTTGCACAAAAAAGTCACAACGTACTTCAAGGCTTCATCCATGTGAAAAGCCAAGGAAAGAATGCTGATGAATTTAAGTGACTACAAACTGGAATAAGCAACAAAACTAATGATTATTTACTACCTAAAACTTCCAGGATACATTCTACCAGAAATTGTGTTGAGTAATGCTTTCATTCGATTTGCTCACGATGTTCTCTGTTGATGAATATATCTGATTTCATGTAAATGTGATTAAATAAATCAGACAATGTTAGGCTGTACCGAGTCTCAAGAGGTTCCAATTCAAGATGTGCAATACTTGCCCCAATAAGCACAACTGAGCTAAACCTTCTGCATTATTACCTTCTTAACCTCAAAAACCCTCTGGTTGCCTCCTTGTTGTTGTTAACATGGGTGTAACATCAGATTTTGCATAAATTGCCCACACTGATTCAAAGGTAGGTGAGGACTGAAGAGGAAGGGATGGGAAACGAAAAGGAGAAATAGAGAAGGTGGGAAAATTCCTCCAAAGCATCTCGACTTCCTTGGAGCTCCCAGCTCTTGGCCCACAGAGGGGTCAGGTAACATGGAGTGAGTGCTGGGGCTGACATTTGCAGATAGCAGAAATCAAAGGGAGCAGCTCTGAAATCCAGGCTGATGATAATCAGTTGTCTACACGTGATGCTACAGGTCTGATCTTAAATAGTGCAAGTGTTAGACCTTCACCTGCCACGCCAAAGTTCAGGTCACACCACTCTCTTTGAGAAAGGAACACCAGCCAAAGAATACAGTGAGCCCACACCACATACTCCCTGCAAATTAAAAAAGCCTTTTTGGAAAGAGATCAGATGAAAAGCAGCATGATTCAGAACAGGAACTGTGTCTGCAGGTGGCAATTCCACCTTGTTCTGTTACTCCCCAAACTCGCATTCTGCCACCTGCAAAACGGCTCCTGAGGGTGACAAGGTTGTCACTTCCAGCACAACTATCCTACAAAAATGGGTTTCTAGCTTCCAGGCTCTAGGGAATGAAGGACGTGGGGGCTTTTCCTGACCGTAATTTACTCTCTGTGAAATTAATTTCAGATGGACCACCAAACCCCTCACAGAATCACGGAATGCCTTGGGTTGGAAGGCACCTTAAGGATCATCTCACTCCAACCCCCTGCCACGGGCAGGGACACCTTCCACATGCTCAGGGCCCCGTCCAACCCAGCCTTGAACACTTCTGTCACTTTTTGTTCACGCCAGGTGCACCTTCTGCCAGGAGGCAGAAATTTTAGCCCTTTATCAGTCAGTCCCTGGATCTCTCCTAGAGTTTGGCAGAGAGGAGAAGGATCCCACAGCCTACACATTCTGTGAGGAACCACACCCGGAACTGCAGCCCACGGATGGAGCTCTTCCCACCCAAGGAACAACTCCTGCCACTGAGGCAAGGCTGAGTTTGCACTTAACCAATGGATTAGGGCTCATCCATACCCCAAAAGGGTTTGTTTGCTTTACTGCAGACAAATTCTGGTATGGACTGGCAGACAATGCACAGGCTGAATGCTGGAACAAAGAGGCTGTTGGTGTCCCCAGCAAGTTAGAGACAACACTAAACATCTCCACTTGTAAGAGGAACATTATTTTCCCTGATATCATACACAGAAGCTGCTGTTTAATTAAAACTAAGCTGCTTAAGCCATTAAACTGGCAAATGGCTGTACCAAATGACTTGTCATTGTTAGCATTCCAGCAGCAGGAGTTGTTTGTTGTCACTCAGATGGCAACTTCCAATGCTAATCCACATTTCCCAACTGGCTCCACGGATGTAAACCAGCACAGGACAGAGAAGTTATTAAAAGTGCTGCTGCATATTACCAAGGAGTACCTTCTTCAAAGACAACCACATCATGTACTTTGCTGCAATTTAATTATTTCAAGGTTCTGCCCTAGAAATATGAGCCATTCCAGGCATTCACTTGCATTTGAAAAAATAGAACATGTATCACTTCTGGCTTTGAGCCCCAAGTTTAAGCAACTCCAGATAAAGCCTCCTGATTTAGATCCTACAGATCTCAGCATCAAAATCTGTAATTAAACAGCATAACCTACTACAGCAACTACTTTATTCTGATTATATGCAAATAAAAAAATAGAAATAAATTTTTAAAAAATCAACATTTTATCTTGGGTCAGTAACAAGAAAAGATCATTTTGGCCATGCAGACAACCTTCAAATCCATGGACGGTGATCATCCAAGAATCCAAGTGGAGACATTCCAAAGGACTCTGTTTGCTGATCACTTGGATTTGGGTCAAGACAGGGAGCATCAGGCAGAGGTGTCTCTGGAATCTACGGTAGGACACTCTGCCTCTTGCTCCTCTGCAATCTTATTTCCCTTCCCCTAAACGGGAAGGACTGTGGTGAGGAACAGAAATGGTTAAATTGAATTTGTCCTTCTTTTTACTTCCTATGAGTCACGTTCCTCAACTCTACCCCTCTGCGTATAAAAACCTGCTACAACTCATTAAATAAATATTTCCACTTTGGCTCGGTAAAAGCCCACAATAGAGCACCACACAGGTAAAACAATGAAAAAGGGCAGAATGATTAAAACTGCCCATCCCACTGCCCTGACATGGGGCAGTCAGTGCTAACACACCATTAATATTACAGCAGATGCCATATGCATTTTTTTTCCTTTGGTATGGTCTCCAGGAAAGTGGAATATTTCCGTTCATCACAGAATGACCTAATGGATGTCCGAATGAATGATCAGCAAAAGCATTTTATGTGCTTCTATTTATGCACCTTTATTTTTACAGCTACAATGCAAGCACCAGAACAGCACTTCCACTTTCCTATGCACGGGCTGAGAGACTGCCCACATTAATGAAGTCTGGCCTTACCCTGTGTGCCCTTTTCACATATGGCACAACTGAGTCATCCCCCTTGGTTTAGGTAGTGTGCTTGACACAACAAAAATAAGATGTAGAGCTAACTACCACTACAGCTATAAAAACAGGAGTGTCCTTTTCATAAGCCAGTCTCAAACTGAATTCCTATCAAAATACAGTGGTTTCTTTACAGAAATAAAGTTAATAGATACCTAGAAGTACTGAATGAACCGACAGGATCTCTCTGCATTTAGCAACAAGCCTTGAAAACCTTAATCTTGTGAGTCAGTAATAACAGTGGAGGAAGCCAAGCCAATCTTGGGTCTATAATAATAAGACAAGCTGTTTAAAAGACCTCCTCTGAAACAAATGTGTAAATGTCTCACCAAGGCTGAGATGCTGATTTAGGATTAGACAGCGTAAATGTACTTATTTTGGTATCAGTTAAGAACAACTTGTGTTTCTCATTCACAAAGGTTTAAGGCAGACGGTTTAACAGCACTGAGCACAAGCTCCTCACAAAGTCTTTCTCCAAATGCCATTAACACCTCTGCATGTCCTGTGCCCCATCTAATTCTCTCTGGCTTTCACCTGTCCTATCACCATTTAAGGCTCCTTCTTCATTATCGAAGTTAAACCTACAAATACAGATTTTCTCTTGACAAAATCCTGACGAGGTCCCTGACGAGGCCAGTTCTGGCTGTGACTCTCTGCTACCAAAAAGAACCAGCCAGGAAAAACCCAAAGGCTACACAGAGACACAGTGGAGGATTTTGAGAGCAATATTCCTCCAGATGATGTAAAAGGAGTGGTGTTGTTTAAGAAGTGAAGGGCTGATAAAGAAAAGCTGATGATCAGCACTGCAGCACTAACTGCAGAAAACCAGAATTATTATTGCCAAAACTGCAGAAGAGTAAAAAGTCCAGACATTAAACCAAGTCAGGTGAGGAGGCAGCTTTACAGCGGATGAAATTCAACACTGACAAACACGTGCTAATGCCCTGAAGAGTAATAATCTGGGCTACTTTTCTCCACTGCTGGGCCCTACACCTCTCGCTAGTTAAATAAGGAGATGGACTAATAGGAACATCCATATCTAGTTAAGATCACATTCCAAACAGAGCAAAACCCCCTCAGATGGACTATCATGATTCACTGCATGAACAGCTAAATGATCCAATCTGGAAGAGCAGGAACCTATGGCAAATTCATCTCCATGATGCATTACAGAGCTGATTTAATTTTTTTCCCTCTCTGGCCATCGAGCCCGGGTCGTTATCACAGCCCAGACAGTGGGCAAGACAGTGTCCTTTTATCCACTACAGAACGACTGCCGCGCTGTTGAGCCCAGGGAAAGGAAACAGCCTTAAAAATTTCCATTATTAAAAGAGGGCAAACACATCCCAGATAATTTTGGGAGTCAAAATCCTGGCTGTGCACGCCTATCTGGAATCTTCATCCCACGTGTGTTAATCTACAGGGAAATGAAGTGCTACACCCTGGGTAAGGCAGGGGTTAATTCCGACTGCTGCCGAATGCCCCAAGTCTGTGCTCTGTTCATCAGAGCATTAAATCTGAAAGCTCAAGAGAGTAGTGCAGCCGTGCTGCAAGGGCTATGTTATAAAGTTCTGCATTAAAAATTCATATCGTAGGCTTGCCACAGTACTGTGCTCTGGCTGAAAGGAGAGCTGGCGGGGAAATATTAGACACCCCACTGTCTTTCTGGCAATTGGAGACATTCCTCAACAAACAGCACCTCAGGAAGGGAATGAAAGGGCAAACAAACCGTGAAACAAATCAATGAGTTCAATTATCTCTCTCTCTCTCTCGGAAAGGAAACTTTTCATTTTTAAGGCTGTTTCATGAAATCTTTTAATGACGGCCCTGCACTGGGTGCTGGGCACTCTGGCTGCAGAGCTGGCTGCTTGGCAGGGCTTTTTATTTGTTTTACACGAGACACAGATTCCCAAACACAGAGGGTGAAACAGAGAGCAGGGTATAGGGATCTGTCTGCAGAACAAGAACTCTGCTTACCCTTTACATTACCATGACCACGTGGGATAAGAGGCTCCAGAAATCATTCCCACTTTCCCTGAGGTGTCTCCAGCAAAGAGTGAATTTAGATTTATTAAGATGGTTAGTTACTCCATGGTTAAGTTATGTGCTCCTCACTACTGGTTAAGGCTGTGTGCATTTCACAGCGATTTATGGCAGCCCAACTGGTGGATGACACAGTTCACAATGATGGAAATGGGTGGTATATTTTTATGAAAGCCATATGTGCCCCTCAGGTTATCTGTCTGATGTAACCACTGTATTCAGGCAGGTTAATAATCCCCATCCCATAAATGAGGAAATACATAGGAAATGAAACATCAGTAAATACAATTCCTAGAGGATACCATGCAAAGAAAGTTACCTGCTCACAATCCTCCCCTGCAACTCTGCTTAGCACCAACTGTAATAGAAAGATTCCCTTTTCCCAGAGCTGAATTTCGAATCAAAGGAAGGGAAAGGAAGAAAATAGAAACCATTGGACAAAAGTTGCCATGGCACTTTATCTGTATTTTTATGTACTTATGAATATATCTGGTTGTTGGTGTAGTTGAAAACCCAAGTGACTTCAATTCAGCAATGTGGGTTTCGAGGGGCTCAGCCCCACGAGGAGGGGCGGGAGGGCAGGAATTCATCCAGAGGGTGCAGTCCCCAGGGAACCCAGGAGATTTATGCCTGGTAGCCAGCACAAAACAAATCAACACCAGACTAGCCTAAAGCCCCTCATCAATAAAAACCTGTACAGGGGGAGGGAATAAACCCCCACTACTGAGCTGAAAGTTCATTAGTTCCATGCAGGGAATGAAGACAGACTGGAGAGCTGGTGATCACAAGTAACCAAAGATCAGCTATTTAAAGGCTCTGAAAATCTGCTACAAAAGGTTAGTAACCCCAAGGCAGTGCTTCAGTCAAATTTAATTTTTGCTCAAAGTTTCTTACAAACAGGCACTTAGAACTTGCAAGCAAGACTCGATCAGCGGGGGTTTATTCTGGGTTTCAAGCAGCTGCATCCAAGCAAAGCAGGGCAAGCAGAAGTCCTTTCCTCTGTGTACTGCCTTGATTTCTCAGTTGTGATCCTTGCTGTAGTACTGGCTGCCTTCCAGTATTCCAGCCCCTGACCAATCTCCCTGTGACTCAGTTTCTCAACGTGTTAAAAATCTGGGAGTCAAGGCACAAAATCACAGCCTCTGCTCTGCTGTGCTCCTGCAGAAACACCAGAGAAGCATATTAAGGGTTAATAATCTCAGGCTTACAGGATTTGTGTATTATGCATTTGTTTATTTAATGCTTTACATGAATGCTAATGAAGTTATTAACAGGCCTGCATGTTGCCTATTGTTTTTCTTGGGTTTAGTGTCTGCACCATCCTGCTTTATCCCTTCTGCTCCAGGAGCTGGCCAACACCCAGCTCTTCCAAATCCCTGAATCAGTGTTCTATCCTGGATTCTCAGTCTCCCGATCAAAGACAGTATTTTTTTAAACCTCTCTGTTGAAACATTATCTTTTAAAAAAATCTCATGAAGATAAAGCAATTCTATTTCCCCCACACCAGATATTTTCTGTGACACAAAACTGCAATCCCACGTGGATTTATTGTCTTTTAATTAGATCAGAGGATATGCAAATGAGACAATATTTCTTAGGTCCCATTAAGTGATGTCTCCAGGAGGATCAGAGGGGGCTGAACCAGGCAGGACACGCTCCTCTGACATCCCCACCCTCACACCGACCTGCCCCATGCTCCAGCTGCTCCTCAGGAAAGTCTTTGGTTTACTGGAAATGCCACTGTTTTATGGCCTTATTGCTGCCAAAACTGCTCCAGGTCTGCAGACCAAAATCCCTTTTCTCCTGCAACCAGGCCACGGGGCAAATGCAGGGGTGCAAGTGCTGGGGTGACTCCTGCTCGTGCCAAAGCAGACACCTTCCTCCCAGCCCTGCTTCTGCCTTAGGCATGAGGAAAAGGGCTCAAAGGGAAGTCAAAGAATTATATGGGAGTGGGCAGGAGAAATAATTGGGAGTTTTAAAGCAGGACCTGTACAGCAATGCAGGCACAGGACCTCATTCTGTAGCTTTTACCCTGAGCAATGGGAACACCCCTGAGTTCCCAACATCGACAGTATTAACTGATGGCACAAAGCAGAAATACTTTTCATTTCTAAAGCAACTGTGGAAAGGATAGCATCCCTGCTTCCGCAGTCATGTGGCTGATAGCTGGGGCATCACAGCAACTTTTTAAGGCAGGGATGGGATCAGACCTACCTACATTCAGGTGTAGGTTTAACGAGATGCTGAAAAACCTTGCTGATGAGGAAACAGTATAGGGATACTTCCATAAAGCAAGTTGTGCCAGATGCAGCCCCGGAGAGTGATGGCTCAACACCTTCCTGTTTTTGGAAAAGGCAAACAACCCAAATGAAAGCACTGGGGGAATGTGAAAATTGTCTGTACGAAGCAATGTGGGACTTGGGGGAGCAGGGCCGCCAGCTCTCACAGCAAACACCTGGATTTCCAAAGGGAAAGAAGGTGGAGGCAGAAGAAAGAGGCTGTTTTCCAGGATACAGTTTTAGTGCCTGGGATCTCACTAAGTTTCCTGAACTTTTCCTGTTCAGGACGTTCTCGTCTCTTTCCATAAAGGAGGGAGCACAGTGCACTCTCCGTGACTCACTTCTCTGCCTGTGTGGGAGTGGGAAAAGCAGCTGGAATCCATCCCTGGAGCACACGGAGAGTTTCAAGCACACACCAGTGCAGGAAGCCGCCCATTAAACACGTGGCCAGGTAGAGACAAGCACTGCAGCACCTGTCAGCTTAACTCGGCACCTCCTGGAGAGCTCTGCTTTGGGGCTGGAAATGGGTAACCCCAGAGGGCAGGGCCCGACTGGAACCAGCTGAACCGTTTGTTTCTGATGATGCCAGGTTTCTCCCGCTCGCCTCCCCCGCCATCCCAGCCCTGCAGGAGCAGAGGCACAGCCACGTGCCCTCCTGCTGTCACAGACAAGGCCTCGCCAGGAAGCGGTTCTGCACCAAAATAACTCTGTTGATTTGCTACTTTGCATTGAAAAAAAAAAAAAAATTAAAAAAGAGACTGTGGTAATTTGCAGACACACATGAAAGAGCTGCGTGGAATCCAGGCTCAGCTGACCGGCCGATGGAAGCCCAAGGACCTTGTCCCTGCTGGGGGCAGATGTGCCTCTGCCAGAGGGTTTTCCTTTCCTCTGACTCGCTCCTCTTCTTCCTCACCCGGCCCTCCCAGGCACCTTCAAAGGTCAGCTGCTACAGGTAAAAGGACCTGCTGTGGTGAGATGGCTCAAAAAGCTGCAGAGTCCTTTGGTCGGGCTCACAGGGAAAGCCGATCCCTGCCGGGAGGTTGGGACTGCAGGAACGCGCTCGTGGTTCCTGGGCTGAGGCAGCTGCAGCAGCCTGGAGAGGCCTGGCTCCACAAGAGCAAGTGGGGACAGACAGGACAGGGACACGGGGACACTCCTGCCCCTCGTCATTCCACGCAGACCCACGGCCTCTCCATGCAGCCACATTCCCATGGAGAAGCCCTGGTTGCACCCATGGCCGGGGTGCCCCCAGCCCGGCTGGCACAGTAGCCAAAGTGATTTGCATTTATTTAAAGATTTCCATCTAAGGATCTCGTGTCAAGCCAAGGTTACAGATAACAAGGTGATGACTAGAATATGCTGGAATACCCTAAGGCTATGTTTTTCTTCTTTGGGCTGTTAAATAACACCAGCTTTTAGGCTATCCTAGAAAAAGGAACTGAACAGTCTCGCTGGAGGTTAAAGCACAAACAAAATAAAAGCCCTGAGAGGACCTAGGGCACTTTGGTGCTGTCAGAAAGTTACATTAACTAATTGCAAGCATTACAAGTCTAACAAAAGAGGCAACAGAGCCCAGCTACAGCACGAACTCTACTGACTCCAGAGGCTCCATTTATATGGAGTTCTCAGAAAAGCGCCCTTAGAAATGAAAAATGAAAATAAATAACCTTTTTGTCAGTTTGTGGTTTATCATTCGCACGTCTGCATATTTCTAGACTCCAGCCAAGGCTAGACTGTTGCCTTTGGGCGTTATCCACACTCCCTGTGCCTCAGTTTCCCTATCCAAAAGTAAAGGTTAATGCCAGTGCTTCAAGCAAGCACTCAGGATTTCACAGAGCCAAGTGTTTTACAGGAACACTGAATTCTCTTCCCATACAACTTTGCAGCTTTTCTGGTGTGACTGCAGGCTGAACCAAAAATGTGACAAAAAAAGGCTGGTTTGCACATGGGCTTTCAAGCCCTCTTTCACACCAGAGCTTTAGGTCAAAATAAGAAGCAGATCTCCTAAGTACTTCCACTCATCTTCACTTGTAGGTTTAAAAGCAAAATATTAATGTTATAATAGTGACTTTCAGCCCGGTGAGTTTTGCATAATGCACAGTTAAAACTTCGAACCTCAAATGTTAAATGCAGACAGAGCTTTCTGTAAGATTCAAAATATTCATTTTTTCTTCACTTTTTTTTTTTTTTTCTTTAAAAAGACCAGTTCTCTGTAACATCTTCCCTGGTTTTTCATCCTCTCATTGCCACCAATCCTAGGGTTTCACTGGTGGCAGTGGGACTAGGAAACTGAGGGAGAGAAAAAACCCTGAAAAGAGACGCGGCCTATGAAGGTCTCCATCTCCTGTTTTTAGGGAAATCACTTTAAATACAGCAATAATTCCAAAGCTGAGAATTAGAAGTTAATGACTCATCAAAAGAACAGGAAATAGGAAACTTTAAGACCTTAAAGGCACAGCAAATAGAAGCTATTTCATGTCATGTCCAACACCACCACCCTAACTACAGCACTTCAGGCTCAGTGGGGGGAAGCAGCATTTGAGACCATTTATCACAGTAATTATGTGATGCTGGAGGGAGCACAACTTTATTTCTTATTCAGTTTGACCCAGAGCACCATCAAAATGGAAGACTACAAACATTTGAGAAGTGATATATTGGCACCATCCAGCACTTAACCAAGAAAGACTTGTTAAAAAAAATTAAGTAAATAATTCAATTCTCACTATCTATTGGGAATTATTCCCCTGAAGTCCAAGTTAACTGAGATTTGCCCCAACACAACAGAAGATTTCACATGAATACCTCAACTCCAATTCCACCACATAACTCCAGGCAGAAATAACTATTGAGGAATTCTCTAAAACTTCTGGTCCCCCATCTCCAAGCCTCATCCTACACTGCTTCCATGCAGAAAAGCACATCTGTAGAACTTTATTCTACGCTGATGCCTGAAGGACAGGTCTGCTTGATAATGTGGAAGAGGAGCATCGTTTACCCCAAAGAGCCAAAAACCACAGGCATCTCCTTCTGTTGCCATTGTCCTCCTGTGTCATCCTTAGCTGCGCTGCCAAAAAAAATAATAATCAGTCTGATCTATGGAAGGACAACAATTCCCTGCTCATATACTGGAGGCAAAATGTTTTTCTACAAGTTATTGAAAGTAGCTGTGTTTGGATGACTGCTTCAGTAAATATGAAAAGCTCCTTCTCTGCTGCATTCCTGTGCTACTTTTAGAAGGACAAAAAGTCTGAATCTTACAGAAAATCCACTGGTAACAGAACTGGTGGCAGAGCTGCTCTGACTGACAACCTTAACCAAAGCATTTTCTGGTTTGTGTTGTTTATGAAGGCTTTTTATTGCAGAAGTGGGGGGGGGGAGGAGTGGGCAGTACCCGAAATCCTCCCAAGACTACTTAAAGCCGGCTGGTGAAAATGGAGCATTTCAGTGAAACTCGATATTTTCTTTCATCAAAGGCAAGGAGCCTCAAACCCACATGTTAACAGTAATGTAACAAGCCTACTGTATGTGCTGCAACCCAAGGTCCTTTTCCAATTAGAATTCATTTAGGTTGGGGGAGAGAGCAGGGGCCAGAGCAAAGAGGTGGCTCTGGAATTGATCTAAAACTGGAATCCAACCACTCCGGCTGGGAGCTCAGCTGGGAATCCCAAGCACTTGCCTGGACTCTGCAGCAAACCAGAAGTGAAAGAGCACTGTTAGAGAGAACAGTTTGTCCCTGGAAAACTGAGGAAATGTATACAGAATGTTTCTTTTTCTACAAAGAAAGAAAGGAAAAAAAATAAGTCTGTTGTGATAGAAAAAAAACAAACAACCCCAACATTCTTTAATTTTGCTGAAACTCAAGTCTGAGTTTGCTTTTCAGTTCCAGGTCTGATAAAATCTCCAGATCAAACTCATTAGTGTTCGTTAAATCCAGGTTTGCTGATAGGAATGTGTGGGACAGCAAACAAAATCAGTGTCAGGCCTCGAGAGAGGATGTGCCTCTTTAATTGAAAAAGGCAGAGTAATCATTCATTTATTTAACCCAGAGATGATTATAATCTGAAAACCTTGAAATCCTCTTACACAACAACTGTTTTGGCAAGCCCCTCTGTGTTCCAACAAATATTAAACTGTGCTTGCCATTTGTCTAAGGAATCTTGTATTAATAAACATGAAGAAGAACACTTTTACCTCCCACACTCAATGACAGAAGAAAACAAAGACCAGCTGTATTCATCAATGGATCCTTGTTCTGCACATAAAGGCTAATTACATTTTACTTCAAGCCTACACATGGAAAACTTTGCTCCTGCCATCTTGTCAAAGGCAGCTTCTGATATTCCAGCTGACAGACTGCAATGACTGCACATAATAAACTTCTTTTTGTCATTAACACCTTCAGTGCCCGGCCCGGGGCTGTGCTGGGGCTCAGGGAAGGGGCAGGGGCAGCACGCACCCACCTGCTGGGAATTTTGTACGTGGGGATGACAGAATTGGACTGGAAATTTTAATTCCAGCCGCTGATCTCATCCGAAGGTGCCTGGCTGTGCCTCTGTCCCTCCCTTTGCACGTAGAGTACTTTGAACAGGACATTGTGAAAAGATAAAACAAACAAGCTGACATAATGATTCCCAACTTTTCAGATCACCACAACCGGTCTCCAGGATAAAATCCAGACTCCTTAATGCTGATAATGAAGACTTCTCACTCTGTCTTTCTTTTGCTTCTTGGGTTGTTTTTTTTTTTTGTTGTTTGAAAGATTTTCAAAGTTTCAAGTAGTTGAAAGACAGCTTTATTCTGAGACTGAAAATCTTAAAAGCACTGTTAGCTTTAAAAAATTGACAATTATCTGTTTTTTTCCTGAAGGCACTCCAATTCATCTGCATCAAATAAGCGTCTGTAAAACTAACAATTCTGGCCTAAGATAAAAATCACATGTTTTTAAAACATAAAATTAAAATTGGCAATACAAGTAGCTTTCCAGACTTAGATCAAAAGAGGGCTTCTTTTAAGAAAAGAATCAAACTGTCTTTCACCCTTTTTATTGGTGTTTTTTCAGCCTTTCTCCCAGCTTTTACAATTAAAATAGATGACTCAGTTTCACTGTCTACATTCAGTTCCCTTTTCATGTTCTTCTAGATTTCCATATTGCAAAATTCGGGCTACAAACGCTACAGACGACTGTTGTTATGCAAGAACTGTCCCTGCCATAAATATCCAAAACAATGATAAAATATTTCTGCTGTTATTAGGACCTACAAGTTTGTTTTCACAGTACATTAGTCTGGGAGATAAAGTACAAGCTTAATGTCTGCTTCAGGATTCAGCTCCATGACCACTCTATTCCAGACCCAGTCCTCCATAATCATTCTGCTACAGAACACAATAAACTTCTTGTTACTGCAGATGCTACTAATTTTATGTAATTCTATATAAATTAGGTAAGAGTCATTCTCAAGATCATATAAAAAAGAAATATTTCTGTGTGAATCTCCCCGAAAGAGTGAGATTAGAAATGCAAGCAAATATTTTAGAGAACAGATTTTGCTGAGCGTAAGATAAATTACAGCACTTAGGGAAACAGTATTAAAAAATGAAGCACTCTGCAAATAAACACATTAAAAAGGGTGAGGGGTTATTAGGTTCAGTGCCTACAACCACTGATCTCTGCCTGTTCCCCCAGAAGTGACTAAAAGATGAAATAACAGCAACAATATCAGTTATGTGCACGAAAAAACAAAGGCAATCTGCAGGAATTTAAGGCTCCATCTGAAGCAGCATTTGTTCACGTCCCTTAGAGAGGGATGAATCAATGAGGGAACAAAAACACTGTTGATCCCCTTGCATGGAACTCATCCTACATGGAGCTCAAAGGAAACTGGACTTCCAGAGCCAGACCAAAATTCACCTGAAAGATTAGCCTGAAGGATGTAAAAGGTGTTTAAACTCCAAGTGCTGATTGTTAAATCTACCATGGGCTGAATTTTGTGAGCTCTGGGCTCCCAACATCATCCTCACTGGGGAACCAGATCCTCAACAGGCACAGAACCTCGGGGTAAGAAATTGAAAACTGGTGCCAGTTTGACTGGTTTTAAACCCTGGGCAGTGGGCACAGGGAGGGGACACTGAGTCCCAGCCCTTTCCCTACAGTGTCCCAGCCATCTGAAATGGCTTCTTCATTCCCATCCCATTTCCAGACACTGAAATGAGTCTTTGTGCTTAATCCCGCTGATCATGAGAATTCCTTCTCATTATTAACTTTCCTTAAATATGAAGGGTTCAAAGGAAACCAGCAGCAGTCTGTCTCTTTTGTTGTTCTCTGCCCTGATGGTTAATAAAACCAGAGGATAATTGGAAACAGTAGCTATTAAGAAGACAGGAATATATATTTTCAAGACTACCTTCATGTTCTACTTGAAAACAAGGAAAATCTGCCCAAAATGCTGCTCTCTGTAATTAGGGGTGAACCTGGCAGAGTAAGGACTACTACCCCAAAAGCAGAAAGAACCAGGGTGCCTACGAGTCAAACAGAAATCCTTTACTAAATGAAGCTTTATTTTCACCAAGATGGGAAGACCACAATAAATACCTTATTTCTGAAAGTGCCCTAGTTCTAAATAAAATGCAAGAGATATACAGATGAGAGGTAAGAGAGACACAGATGCTTTACCTGAGAATGAAACCGGGAATGCAGCAGTGTGTGTGCCAGGAGAAGTGTCTTGTTGGGGGGAAGAAAATATGAAAACTAATAATCTCTCCATAGGAGGCCAAATTATGACCATGCTTTCCAAAAAACTTGGATGCCTGAGCCTCCCTCATCTCATCTCTCTCCAACAGACAGATGCAAAACAAAAAAACCAGCAATACCCTGAAGGAAGACATAGAAAGAAAACAGGGAAATCTTACTTTGCAGTAGTTTCTTCATCGTATTTTGTTTTCAGATCAAATAGTTCTGTCCTGGTTTTTTCCAAGGCTAAAAGGCATAAACATGAAGCATTACAGTACTGAAATAGCAGTACTCAGTCATAAATAAGGCTGTACATCTCCTGATGAAAAAAGATAAAGCTGTACACCTGCTTAGCTTTATCCTCCTACCTAGGCAGACCATTATGGCTTAGAAAAAAAAAATAAGGTTTTGACTTTTTTCACGATTTCTTATGGTATTTCTGTTGTATTGCAAAAATTCCCAGTTTCTGCTTAACCAAGCTAGGCATTATTAGTTTCTTATTAGGCTGGCTAAACTGCTTATTCCTTTGAAATACTTATTGCAATAGTTCAGGGAATAAAATTTCCTCTGTTCTCATAGTAAACAAAGCCAAATGTGTCCAGATCTGGAATTTTGAAGTATGCAGAGATGAAAATTAATGGCAGTGCATAGCAACAGGCAAGAAATGGGGTTCACACTGGTCACTACAGATATTTATCACAGTTTGGAAACGTGTGGAACCAGAACACACACGGATGGTAAGTTCCATGGCCTGCTGTAATTCCAGGGATTGTGTGTGTGCTCCACGGCCTTGTCCCTGCATTTGCCAATCACAGCTGCATCAGGAGCGTTTGCTCTGATTCACAAGGCACATCTGAGCTCTGCTGGACCTCCCTGCACGCCAAGGGCTGCTTCACACCCAGTCCTGACACACCCAACCATCTCTGTCCTCGCACCTCCCACCTGATCACCTGGAAAAGGTCACAAAAGCGATGCCAAACCTGTTTGCAAAGCTTGAACTTTGTGTTCGGCTTCCTCCAGCTTCGAGGCTGTCGACATCTGGGTCTCCTGCAATTTTCTGTGAAGGGGAGAGGAGAGGTGAGAGCAGAGCTCGTGGTCACATCCAACAACTCATCTGTGCCTTGCAAACTTGGAGGATGGAGCGATTAAACGTCTCAACTGGAATCAGACAACTGCCAACACCACACAGGCTACGAGGTGCTTCCGTGGGACCCATAAATCCTGTCACGTTGTGAGATGCTGTTCCTGCTCCGTGGTCCCACTTATTAAAATTTTAACAGTGTAGCCACCTCATAACACAAGCTGTGAACATTATAAAGAGTTGACTGCTATATAAATGACAACTTCAGTGGAAGGTTTTGTTGAGCATAATTTGTTTTGGAAATGTCACACACATTGAGAAAATTGTCACCAAGCACCCTCTGTTGTACAAAGTTAGTACAAGAAGAATGATACGTTTCCATTTTAGTGTCATAATGAAGGAATTTGTTGCCATAACTGATAGAGTGAATAGATGCAGCAGCTGTTTCATCAGAGCTGTAATGGGTGCCAAATGCAGCAATATTATTAGCTACTCTTTAAGAAAACACACATATTTCAAAACAAATCTCAGAGTGGTATTTTCTATAGAACACGAGCAAAACTTTAATACGCTCACATTTCTTACGTCCACAGGCAACATTTTCTTGTTTGTGCCAGTTAAACTCATTTTTACATCATCTGGCCACGCAGCCACTGCACTCCTTGCTAAGGGCCAGGCTGCAGGAGTTATAAAACTCATCTCTGAAAGGAGCTGCTCCAGCATCTCCCAGGAGCCGTGCTTTTTACAACACTGCTTTTAGGATATTCTGCAGATCTCAGAATTGTGAAATGGCTTATGAAACTACCAGCATCCTACCTGCACTCCATAGGGTGCACAAATTTATTCTCCAGCACTGCTGACCAGGTTAATAACTATTTATAGCGAGAATCGTGCGTCAGTTCCCTTCATACTGAACCATATACTTTGAGACCTCCAAACCTCTCTTACACACACTTTTATTTGCATTCCACGACCTGCCATTTTGTTTTATTTTTAAGTACATTGAAATTGCAGTTGTTAAAACCACTGCTTACAAGCTGCTTATCAAAAAAGCAACCACAGGCATTGATGAATCAAAAAAAAAAAAAAAGCTTTGCATTCACTGGTAGATTCTCCCCACTGAGCTCTGAATTTAAACAACCAACCCTCCAACTAAAAAACTCACGTGAACTGAAGGTTTTCCACGCTATGCTGAACATATTATAGCTCCAGTGTTATTGCTCCACGGGAGAAATAAATTCTCAAGGCAGGGAATGCAGCCTGAAAGAACTCCCTCTTTAGCCCCTTGGTTTTCTCCTGCCTGATTTATTTGCCCACCAACCTAAAGATCCAAACACTCCCTGCTCATTTGCAAAAGATCAGAAATGCATCCAAAACGTTTTTCTTTAAAAAATCAATAATAAATAATGAAAACCCTTCCTAATTTTGGCATGTAGGAAGATGTAAACCTTCCCAGGATAACTCAGGAAGACATCCCCTCTCTCAGCCATTCCCAGGGGAGCAGGGGTGGTGCATCCCTGGCCCAGGCTGTGGGTGCAGTGGTTGACCTGCCCCAGCCCAGGGCTGCAGAGCCTGTTCTGTGACACACAAGGAATTACCCCGGCTAATGGAGACAGACTGGTGTCACAGAGGACAGCACAGCCAGGGAGGAATAAAAGCAGGTTTGCACCTCCTGAACATGACACCCCCCCAGCACACCACGGAGAAGAGACAATCTGTCCTTGTTTCACTTCCACACTCTCCCGATTGTTTTTCTGGCCAAAACCGAGTATCAAATGATTCCGTGTCAAACGCGTAAATCGCCGGAACCACTCCATGGATGAGCTGTCTCCAGCCACCAGTCCTGGCTGGGAAGATGAAACAGAAAAATACCTCTCTCCTCCTCCCCAGCACCCAGACACACACACACACTCACTCACCTCTCCTTCTCCGCAAAATCATTTTGTAACTTTTGTTCCTTTTCAAGGGCTATGTTCTCCGCTTGGTTCTTCAGGGTCTGTTCATATTCTCGGATTTTCTCCTTAAGTGCTTTTATTGTAACCTCTGCAGAAAAACAATAGGGGAAGAATGAGTTTACACAGCTCCACACGGTTCCACAACACAAGGCTTGCTTTACCCTGTAGGCTCAGTGTGTTTTAAACTTTAGCTCTTCAACTCTGACACAAAATCAATGGATATGAGTCCCTTTGGAGACCTTTTACTCCCTAAATGTTAAATTGAACTTTAAGTGTTTAGGTTGAGAAGGATCAATGGAGTTTGCTGGAAAGCAGAGTGAAGAGGGTTCCTCTAACATGACTTTTTTTAAAAAAAGAAAGAAAAAAAATCAATTTAAAAATATAATATCACTTTATTGACTAGTCTAAAATTAGCTCAGTGCTGAGTGAAGATTAATAAAGTCCCAGTGTAGGTTTAAGTATGCATTTACACACAGGACACTTAATTCACCTAACTGTGCTCATGCACTGAGAGGCAGTTCCACTATGGTTCATGCACAGATGCAATCTCACACTAATTGAACACATAGCTGGGATACTGCTCTGCTCTGCTTCCCAGCTGAGGAGAAACCTGGCAGTTGGGATCCAACTGCTGCCTTAACAGCAGGCACTGGAGCCCTGCGTGTCCCACTTGCTGTCGCTGCCTCGTCATCCACACCAGGGTTTACACACAAACATCGACTCTTTTAACTTTCTGAGGCACTTGCAGCCTTCCAGGGAATTTGCAGAACCCTTCCCTCGGATAAAGGAGCTCTCCTGCATTTCCCCATGCCCAGCAGAGGATGAGAGCAGACGCAGAAACCTGCAGAGCTACAGCTCAGCATCTCCTTACGTGCCCTGATCTGTTCCTACGTGAAAGCCCCGTGATCCCACCCACAGGAAAGGACTGAATCCTTATAGGGCTCAGAAGAGGAAAAGCAGGACATCCACCAGGGTATGCTTTGTAACAGTAATGGAATTTGGAAAAAGCCTTGGACTGCCAGGAGACTCACAGCAGCAACACAGTTCAGAGTACTCACACCGGGATGCAGGGGGGGTTAAAGACATCAGCTTATTAACAGATGCCATAATTAATGCTTGAGGAAAAAAGAAAAACTTCTGACGTGAAAAGTTTCATATTCTGCAGAAACATCCTAGGAAGACAAAACCCTAATACGAAAAATAAACCCTATGGGCTTGGGGGAAAAAACCTCAACCATAGCACACAAACCCACACGTGACTCTTTCAAAATCCTGATGCTGAGAGTTGAGCAGGGAGCTGTGAAGCAGACAGGAGGTAGCTGCTGACATGATCTGCTGTCTGGGCACTGCCAAAGGCAGCTTGGGCCACCGTGACCACAAAAAAGGGGGAAGAGTGCTAAAAATGCTTGCCAGCAAAGCAGCTGCCTCTGCCTGAAGGAGCAGGATTTTGCTGGCTGTGCAGAAATCAGCTGAGGCTCATTACCGAGTAACAGCCCATGAAAAGGACACGTCACTTCTTTTTTTTCTTAAGCAAAGGGAAATTCTTCCCTGAGATCAGGGAAGTCATACAAATCCCGATCTCTTCCTGAATAAGCAAAGGATGCTCCTTCACACAGACAGCAGGATGCTGCTCCTATGGGCAAAGGGTGCTGCACTCTCTCCTGGGGACACCTCTGCTCCAGGTGTTTTCAGATATAAATCTGCAAAAATATTCTGGTATATGGAGAGGCAGAGAACATAATAATCTCATGGAAATGCACGTAATTGCACATTGACTAAGTTTCAATGTCTAATTTTAAAAGAAGAACAAACTACAAAAATGAACGCGAGAAGTGCACAAATATGGGGAAAAACGTAACTTTTGTAATAAAATCTGATTTTACCTTTAAGCACCTAACAACAGATGTGCTGGACAAGTGCAGCTGAATCCTCTACATTGCTTGAAGCACTAAGTGCCTTTTCCAGTCCTCAGGTCAGCTACAGCTTGTCAGGCACTGCCATTTATACCAGTTTTGGAAGAAGTTCTTACAGGCACCGTAGAGCTCATACCAGCCCTCCAAACAAAGAGATTAACTGATCAAAGCACCCTTAGCTAACAACAGCCTTTTCCCTGGATAGCTTATTAATCCCTGTTTGAAACAGAGTAAAAACCACTGCACTGGAGTGAAAAACAACACAAAGGCTACAGTGGGAAAATGGAAAGGAAGTTCCAGCACACCAGGGAAAATCAAAAATGTCAGTTATGAGTGGCTGTAGCAAAAATACTCTACAAGTCAAGAGCTTTTCCACTTTGTGGGATGAACCCCCATGTCATGCTTAGATGTACCGGATGCACAGCCTCAGGAAAACTCTGCACAGTGAACTGCAATGATTGCACATTTCCAGCAAAAAACACAGTCTTGCTTAGAGCATTACAGTTCCAACATGACATCTCTGGCAGTCCAGCCCAAATCCTGGCATGCTGATACCTGTCCTCTCCAGGGGTCACACCCTCTACGTTAAAACAAAATATATTTCAAAATATATTTCAAAATATATAACTGCATAGATGTTCCCCCAGCAAAAAATGAGATTTAACAAAATCAACTTAGTTGCTAATGCAGCTTTCAAACGTTACTTGGTGCAACAGTTCCATAATATAAAAAATAAAATTAAATCTCCATTTTTCCAAATGCCAAGACAATTTACCTTTCCACCATTCAGACCTGGGCATTAAAGATGAAAATGAAAAGTCCTATGGATGGGCAACTAGGTGTACAGCTGAGAAAACGTTTCCTGGTGCAGGAAACTATATTCTGAATCACAAGAAAACCTGAGCAATCTTAACGCCAACAGGCTTCAAATCTCATTGAGATTTTCATGCATTTTCATGTACTTTAGTCTCATTAAAACTTAAATAATTTAACACTAATAGCTTGTATTTACATTGCTCTGTGGATAGGCTCTAGAGTAAAAATAAAGTGCATATTGGATAAAGAAAAACAGCGCAGAAAAAGTTCCATTTTGTACAGATTCATATGTGGGTATAAAACACTGAATTTTTGTGTTTGTCTGTGCAAGCTGCACATCCTGCAAGTACCAACACCCACGTTCAGCTTGATGTCAGTACCAGCACTGCCTCTCATAAAATGTCACAAATAACGTCAGTCAGGTGCAATTTTCAGTGCTGAAGGCTACAACCAAATATGCAGAATAACAACTCCATCCTCCTTGGTGCTACAGTAAATGAAACTTTACAGAAATCCAAAGAGCCTGCCCAAAGCCGTATCTCCACACACAAATGCAGAAGTGGCTCTAATAGACTATTGTACTTTCTATACTGAATTTCAATGCTACTGCCACCTCTACCTCTAAGAAATTAAACTGAATTCAATCTCTCTCTTCGAATTTCAGCGTGCATTAAAAGCTGATATTCTGTTTGCAACCTACCCTGATTTTTCACCTCGGCGAATTCTTTATTGTATTCCTCCAGAGTTTCCCTAAGTTTCTGGTTTTCTGTTTCAATATCGTGCATACGTTGAACCTTCAGCTGAAGCTGCTGTCCTAAATCCAAGGCTGGAACCGGATCTGAAAAAGAAACAGTAAAATAAAATGTAACAGGAACACTTCTGCAACCCAAGCGGTTCAGAGCACAAGTGTCCTTTTTTCTCCATCAATACCCATTTTGGTGCCAGCAGAGCCCTACTTTGACTTATTAGACCTGTACATTCCTCACATCGTATATCCTGCAAACTTCAAAAAACCAGAAATATTTCATTCTATCTATGTTCCCTTTAAATACAGAGACCAGCTCAGAGGGCTGGGGGTGTCCACCTGGAGAAGAAAAAGCTCTGGGGAGGAGCCCTCTGAGCCCCTTCCAGTGCCTAAAGGGGCTCCAAGAGGGCTGGAGAGGGACTTTGGACAAGGACCTGGAGTGACAGGACACAGGGAATGGCTTCCCACTGCCAGAGGGCAGGGCTAGATGCGATATTGGGAAGAAATTCTGGGCTGTGAGGGGGGTAAGGTCAGCACAGGTTGCCTTGGTTGTGGCTGCCCCATCCCTGGCAGTGTCCAAGGCCAGGTTGGTCATGGCTTGGAGCACCCTGGGCTAGTGGAAGGTGTCCCTGCCCATGGCAGGGGGTGGGACCGGATGAGCTTTAAGGTTCCTTCTAACCCAAACCATTCTGTGATTCCATAAAATTTGGACATGGCTTCTTCATCCTGGCACTAACCCACAGGACAGTGTTCCCAGGTGCAGTCAGTCATGATACAAAGAGCTTTAAGCGTCACATTTTTTACGGCAAAATGAGAATTTTTGGGTGAAAAGTGATCAAACTGCACAGCTCACTGACAGCTGCTGTCCCTCACAGGCCTCTGCTTGTGCAGGAGTGAATTTCTGAAGCAAACTGTGCCCTCCTGCACAGCAGAGCTCAAACAGGTTCTGTGACCATGGAGATCCGAGTGCTACTTTTTCTAATTGACAGATCAATAATAATCAGAAACGTTGTGTGGATGTAATCAACTCCATGAACCTTGGGTTTGGATCTCTCTTTTTCCTACACTATTAATCAAATGTCCTCTCAGTATTAATTCTCTGATGTTCATCCCCTTCTGCTAAAGAGGGTTCTCAGCACACACCTGGCACGTGCACGTGCGATTTATTCTGGGACTTCTTCCCAGTCAGGATAGGAGAACTCCAGAGTGTGATGGACTTATAAAAGATTATTGAATATATTTCTACTATGGGCGCCAGCATCTCTTGTGAAATGGCTGCAAAGATTTAGTCTCCTGTTGAGGAATGCTAAACACCAAACTCAGTGGATCAACAACAGTATATATTAGGGAGTTCACTTAATTTTCAACCACCACAGTCATTAATTTTTCAGACCACCCTCAGTTCCAGTCTCTGGAAACACATAATAAGTCTATTGTACCTCTGTTAACACATTAAGCATGAGCCTGTGTGTTTTTTCAATATGCCAGCGTTGTTGCATAGTTTATAAAAGAATAGCACTGGGTTATGTTGAGCTCAGAGACATTCTAAGTAGCAGCCTGCTGCATTTTGTTACTCCGGTTCTTCAACAGCTTATGGCATTACCCTGTTCATAATACAAAATCTAGGTTGCTTGTCATCTGTTCTCTGTACATACATAGTTTATGACTACATAGCTTTTTCATTTATGCTTTTTAGGCCAAATACTTTTCGTTATTATTATCTGTATTAAAATATTTATAATAAATCAAACTTAAAATGTTATTGTGGCAGAGACAGGGGGGTACAGGTAAGGAATTAACTAGAGAGCTGAAGCGGCAGCAGTAGCACGAGCTGAAGGCTCTGCAGTATTTATGTATGGGCCAATTACGGTGTGGGCTGTCACAACATCCCCCTGCTCCCATGGAGGTCCCTGACCTTCCCCTGCAAGGACCGTTTTGTCACACTCCCGCAGCTCAGCATCCCCCCAAAGAGCCAGCCCAGGACATGCATCTGCTGAGCACAAAGAAAGGCCGGATTGTCTCGCTCTGGCCACGTCTTAAATTGTTACAGGAACCACGGATCCTATCGGGCCCGGGATGCTGAGCTTCAGCTGGGGGTATTTCTACGAAATAGTGTTCAAGCGCCACGATGAAAGAAACTGAACTTGACAAAATTGTGGGTGCACTTTTCCCCACCCCCATTTTAACAAGCCCGTTGTAAAAAGCCGGCACACGCACAAGAGGTATTTTGCTCCTAATACACTGGGCTTTTTATATTGAAATCAGTAAAGAATTAAAAGACAAAAATAACGTGGGCATTATAAAGTGAATAATGACTAAACCTTTAGTCAAATTTGCAATCCCTGAGAAGCTTTATGTACAAAATGAAAATGCTTGCAATCTCATAATTATTCATCAGGACATGTATATTTAATTTAGCTCTATTAAAGGTTAATGTTCAAGTAGCAAAACAGTGGCAGAACAAACAAAACGTAAAAAAAGCCTCTGTGCATTAAACTTCAAACTTCACTAGAGTCTATTTGAAGGACTAATGGCCTGCAGCCACCAAATACTGCTGGAGGACATGTAAAAAAACCCACGGGTGAAGCACCTCTTAGACTTAATTTTTATAAACTGCATTAAAGAAAACTAATCATTGTATGACAATAAAATGACCAACCAAGACATTTCGGGCAGAGATAAAAATAATTTCTCATGGCAAGCTCCAACATGCTCTTTCAGCTTGAAAAAGCTAAAAACCTGTTATTTCTGGAGTATTTATAAACATCAATTAACCTGAAACAAGTATAAACCTTATAGTCACAATGGCTTTTTTCTTACCTGAGTGGAGTGGATTAAAAATAAATTAAAATACTCTCCTTTTCCCAACACATGCATGCGTGGAAAAGCATACCTTTTTATATTAACCAGGTTTGCAAATATGTTTCATGTCATTTAACAGGAGGTCACTGAATTTTTAAACAAGCAATGGACCAAAACTTTCGATTCATTACACAAACAACAGGCATGCACGGCTCAAAAAAAATCAACTGGCCCTGGCTTAGGGAGAGAGGCAGCGAAGGAAATGCCCTTTCTGTGGTCTGTAAGAGAGAAAAATCACCTCGCTGAACACTGAAATGTGGAAACCTCATCACACATTATTCCCTTGCTTTGAATTTTCTCTTGTGAAATTCCAGAATCCCTGCTAGGCACAAGATAAATAAAAAAAAAAAGAGAAAATTTGTAAAAGAGATCTGATCATCCAGAACTTCAAGAAGCGTTTTGCAAGATCATTACTGCCCAAGAGTAGATTGAGATGTCTATTTCCACACTAAATTTACTGCATTTTTTCTCTCTTGCTTCCTATTCTGCTCGTTTCTCCTAATCCGCTTGCTGCACGCCATACCCACAGAGAAGCCCCCTGCATCCTGTGTTTGCGGGCAGCCCAGCACATCTGGATCCGATCCCTGACGAGGTTTCCCCCACGCTACCGCAGCAGGAACAGAAACCACCGTACATCCAAGCCTGCAGAGCCCGCTCCTGCCTCTCCTGCCCCACGGACTGCAGAGCTGCGGGCACAGCCCCTGCTCGCTGCTGGGACGCTCCGCACCGTCCCCTCGCAGAGGAGCTTCTGTCCCCGCAAAGGAGGAGGATGGACACGTCTCGCTGGACACGGACGTGAAAACAATTAACGTTACAAATGCAAAGTGATTTTTATAGCAGTTAATAGCTCACATCAAACGAGCTGGTGCGACGCAGCCGCAGCAACACCTCTCAGGCTGTTCTCACACCACGCACATGCCCTGACGATAAATCTTTTTCCAAGAGCAGGGCAAAAGAACCTTTTATTTTTTGCTGCTGTTTATGCATGTAAAGTACTGACTTCACAAACAATTTAAAAAGAAACATAAAGATTGATTTTGCCCGAACTATGCACTACATGAGGCAGCCCCTCACCGCCCTGGGTGCAGTTTTGAGTGTCACAATGCAAGAAAGATCTAAAGCTGTTAGCGAGTGTCCAAAGGAGGGACACGCAGGCGGTGAAGGGTCGGGAGGGGCTGTTCAAGGAGCGGCTGAGGGCACTTGGTTTGTTCAGCTAGAGGAGACTGAGGGGAGACTCATGGGAGTCTGCAGCTCTGATCTTTGCTCTCTATGACCAGTGACAGGAGGAGGGAACGGCTGGACCTGTCAGGGGAGCTCTCGGTTGGGTAGCTCCCCGGGGAATGGTCACGGCCCCAAGGCTGCCAGAGCTCCAGGAGCGTTTGGACAATGCTCTTAGGCACAGGGTGGGATTTTTGGGGCTGTGCTGTGCAGGGCATGGGACTGATGATCCTTGTGGGCCCCTTCCAGCTCAGGATATTCTGTGACCCTACAATCCACCCCCCACCCCACATCGCTCAGCCCAAACCCAGCCTCAGTCCCCGAGATACAACAGGGCCATCGATGACTGACTGAACTTCCCAAGCGAGTTTTGTCGATGAACCCCCACTCCTCCCTCGTCCTGCGAGCTGGAAGAAGGCACAGCTCTGCACGTCAGTAATCCCATGCCGGTGTTCGCACCGCGGGCGCTGTCGCAGGGCTGCCCTCCCCGGTCATCACGGCCGCGGCTGCCCCCTCGCCCGGTGACATCCCACTGCCGCCCGCCTTCCTTTTCGCCAGGGCACTCTGGGCTAATGTAATCATACGATTACATAATTAACCCAGCTGTCTCATTAAGAAAATCAACTGGAATTCAGGGCATAATTAGTCATACAGCAATTAGCATGCTGATGAGCAACTGATGAAAAGCTGTCTCGATATAGAGTATGCTGGGACCACCCTCGTTATTTAAGGAGAGGGGGGAAAAGCCCACCTCGGCTCATGGAAAAGGAGCTCCTGCGGGACAGGGAATGTTTAAAGTTAATGTTTAACCCTTCGGCCGTGGCTGTTGCTGCCGTGAGCGGTGAGGACCCCCGACAACACTGAGGGGCTGATGGCGGGGTTTGCCAAACGGAGTGGAAAAACTGTGTCATTGTTTAAATGTACAATTTACAGCGCGCGGGGCTAAATTACCCTCTCTCCCCATATATATTTATATAAATATATATATAT
>VZTF01009288.1:190625-251474 GCA_013397755.1 Cnemophilus loriae
CCGGCCCGGAGCGCGGCGGGGCGAGCGGCAAAGCCCGGCCTGGATCGCAGCGCGGGCGGATCGGGCGGCGGCCGCGGGTGCCGGTGCGGAGCCGCGGGGCTCCTCACACGCTGTAAAATCGCCACAAACGGGGTCTGTCCCTGCGGTGAGACCCCCACAGATGGGCCAGGGGCTGCCCAAGAGCCCAGCACCCTGCTGTGCCCTGCCCCAGGTTTGGTCTCTGCTTATTCGCGAAATACATTCATAGAAATCCCAGAATCACAGAATGGTTTGGGTTGAAAGGGACCTTAAAGCTCATCTCGTTCCATCCCCCGCCATGGGCAGGGACACCTTCCACCATCCCAGGGTCCTCCAAGCCTCGTCCAGCCTGGCCTTGGGCACTTCCAGGGATCCAGGAGCAGCCACAGCTTCTCTGGGCACCCTGTGCCAGGGCCTCCCCACCCTCACAGGGAACAATTTCTTCCTAATATCTAAATCAAACCTCCTCTCCCCCTCTTTGAATCTATTCCTTTGGTATCGTAACATGGAGCTCCTGAAGAGCCTCTTCCAAAACAAAGGACTTGCCTTTTAATACCCCCCCCTCCCCCTTCATTTACAGGCCTGTAACACTGGAAACGATAAGAAAGCAAGTTATGAAACAGTGCCAGAACTACAGGGGCAATTAATAATTTATATCACTGGAAATGTGTTTCCTAAGGTTGGGATCTAAAAATAATTCGTGGAAGGCAACGCGTCTCTCTCAACGCGACTGAATTCCTGTTGCCCAAACCCTGCTGTAAGCAAAGCTCTCGGTGATCGCCCACACGAAACGATAAGGGAAGGGAAAAAATAATAATCCTCCTTAAACACAACTTTATTAACGCGATTTAACTTTTTCAAAGACCCAGGAGTTCAGCCCTGCTGTTACAATACTTTGGTCACGAAGTAAAGGAAGTTTCTCTTCCCCCCTGCCTAAATGCAACACTGCTCCTTGCAGCGAGTGTTCCTGCCGGAGAACGATCCCTGGATTACGGACACGGAGAAGCTCCACGAGCTTCTGATGCAGTAACTGCTTTCGTGGGAGACTGCGTGTCTGAAAATAACCCGAAAATGTGTTTTAGAAAAAATAATAATTACATTGTAGCTTTTGAATATTCAAACACCTCACAGCATACTTAATTAATTCATTAATTATTCCCCAGAAATTTCAGGGGTAAATTGAAATAGCCTAGAGAGACTGAGACAAAGATTTCATGGAATAAATGATGGCTTTGCTCCCGTTCCCCTATGACTCTGGTAGCCCAGGGACAGAAGAGTTATAGCCGTAATTCCATTTGAAACAAAGCTCATCATCTCTCCAACTCCTCACTTCATAAAAACCATGAAAAGGTTCTTCCTTCAATCAAGAATTATACATATTTTCTTACTCCCCCATCCCACAGGACTGGGATCTGTGTCTTCCTTTTATTTTTTTCCACTTTTTAACAGCATTCTCGTCACCCTCCGGCTGTCAGAGCATTCTGTGCAGGCTGTACTGGGGAATTCAAAGTGCCCACAAGAGGGTGAGGGACTCTCATTTTCCTTACCAGGAAAAAAAAAAAACAAAAAGGCTGAATCCCAAATTCTGCCGACCTCTGGAAGCAGCAAAGCCAGACTGATGGGACCCCCCTGCGTGGGGACGGGGGAGTGGCAGCAGACCGGCGCCTTTCCTCCCCATTAATCACGGCACAAGTTCTCCCAAGCTTGCAGGGTTAAATGAAACAGCACGGGATGGTGTACGGGCAGTGTGACCACAATCATACAGATCCCTCCCAGAGTGTGGTCCTTACATCTTGTGGGCTATTACTTAAAAACATCCTTTATTTATCTCCCAGCTCGGGAATGGTTATTGCCAGAAAGATGCTCCAGACTAAGATCCATCACTATCCTAGTATCAAAAAAAATCACATAAGGCAGAGTAAATGATCGTCTCCTTCACGAACTGCACTGTGGTTCCCTCTATTTTCAAAGGAGTAATCAAAGTAAACCCTCAGAAAAGTTTTTAATATTAAATGCAGGGTGTGCATAATAGGTAGGGCAGTATTTGATGGCGCTATGTCAGCTGAAAAAGAACCTAATGAGTTACAAGAGAAGCCACTGCCACTGAAAAGGCTCCAATTTGATTGTTAATGTTCTAGTAATGGCCCAGGACACTGGAATTTCTGCTCACACAGCGAGCTCAGGGCAAAGGACAGTTACAGAAAAAACACTTGCACTCCAAGTTTCATTTCTCCTACTTTGAGATTATAAAAGAAAAAAGAGCCTTCCACTATGTTTGAAAGCATTTCTGCCACATTCATCCCTTCTTTCTCCTAAAAGCTTCTGAACAGACTTAGCAGTAAACCCTCCGAAAGCTGGGGTTTATTCTAATTCCAGTTCACATTCCTGCAGCCGAGAAAGGGAAAGTCCAATATTCCCCCTCCCCAGCACGCTCTGCCTTTTGCTCCAGTCACCGGCCTTGGGGCTGCTCTAACTCCCCTCCCTGCAGCAACAGCTTCTCGAGGGCTGCGGTGACACCCTGCAGGTGAACACAACCCCTTCCCGCAGGGATATCTGCTGGGATATCTCCTTCCACCGCGCATTCTTCCTGCTCCTATTCGCTGCATCCTTCCCCTTATCTGCACCTCCCCTCTTCCTTCCGTGCCTCCAGCCTACCAAGTAAAATAGGGCTTGACAACCACACAATAAATTTTTTAAAGTGTATGCTTTAGGGATATTTCTTCCTCTGAATATTTATTCCGGCTTTTACAAAGGAATTTATCCAATTATTAATTCAACGAGAAAAACTAGAGGAAAAAGTATGTGATCAGACAAGCCCAACTTCAAGCCACGAATTCAGGTAACAGAACTATTTTCAGTTATTTTGACATGGGTTTCAAAACAGAAGGATACAGTGAATGAGTTCTAAAGATGGGGACTGGCCAGGACTTTGTGCTCCATCTGAAAATAGCTGTGGAACACTAACGGTGCTGCCCTACCAGCGTGCACTCGCCCAGCACACATCCCAAACTGCACGTTGTGCTGCGCCTCGGAATTCCAGCCCCACGGGGAAGGAGGCTGAAGTGATGATGAGCTACTTGTGCATTCCTCAGCGCTGGACTGCCAGGGCTGGAGCAGCATCCTGGGCGATTCAGGATATTCTGGAAAATGAAACGGCGGCAGCTCTGCCCCTCTGAGAACTCTGCTCAAATCTCCCGTCTGCAGTCGGGACTTTAAACTGTCCCTCTCACCCCCACTCGGGCACTCCTTGCAGATTTGCAGAACAGTTTGGGGAGAATCACTGAATTTCTACAGTCTGTAATTTTTTACCGTACAGACTTTGCTTCCAGAATTTCCTGTTTGTGCAACTCCTTCTTTTTACCTGTTCTAAACACACAGGTGAAGCATCAAGGATTTTGGCTTCAGATGGGATCCACTCACCAGCTAAATCACTGCCTGCAGCCACAGGGGTTTATGGCTTTTCAAGTATTAACAATTTTCTGCTTAATTTTATCAGATTTTCAAGTGTGTTTAGAAAGACGCCCGACTGCTGTGTTTGAGGGGTGGCTGTGGCACTTCTGTGTCCGTGAGCAAGTTCATTTTGCTTCCTTTCCCCCGGAGAGCACTCACTGTAATATTGTTTTCCTTTCCCTCTAAGGCTGAGAAAAGGCACATTATGAATATTCATTTCCCTTGTACAGTCTGGGGCAGCAAAAACATAAACTTGTTCATTTTATGGGTCTGTCCTTTGTTTTATTCCAACACATTTTATTGGGAAAGGGGTGACAGTTTTGACATGTATTATTAACCAATGAGGAACTGCCGAAAATTTTTCACTCTGCAACGATACCAAACATTTCTCAAAAATGGTCTGTGCTGATCAGCCTCAATGTACCACAAACTCAGAGTTTACTATGACATGATCTTGCTCTTGAGACAGTTTTGCCAGGCAATTAACCATTATCTCAGACAAGAGAACTCTAAGTATTAACTTTTTCAAACTCTTTTTAGTATTCTACTTTGGGATGTGCTTAAACACAGTCCCTCGGAGTGAACCTCTTTCCCCTCACCTCTCTTTATTATCTCTTAAATTTACATTCACCCAGCTCTCCCTACAGGCAGAAAAGGCTGGGGGTGCCTAGGTTGAAATTTAAGCACATCATGAGTCATCTGGGTCTGTCAAAGTCTGTATTGTGCAGACTTTCCTACCAGGGCTGGCATTAACCTTTCTGCTTAACATTACACTTTCCCCAAAAATCCAAACATGTCACGGGACGTACGTAAACACAACAACTTCATACACATTTATCACCTCCAACATAAGCAGCAGATAATTTTTGTGGGGGAAAAAACCCCCAACCAAACCCGAAATCAAACCTGTTTTTCTCTTGTATCACCTTTACCCTCAGGACACTGATCAAATACACTTTAAATGGAATTTTCTCGTAGCCCAAGCAGCAGTGCAAGTCTGGAGAGAGCTGTGAGTTGTAAATAATCAAAAGGCAATGGCTGATAACTGCAAGCACTGCAAATGGTTTTAATTTCTGCCTTTAGAAGTAATTCCCTCACACTTATTTAGTGCTTTACTGATCATTTATTCGAAAATAACTTTGTGTTTCCTCAGCTAAAACATTCCTTGGAAAAAAAACGCCCTATGCAGGGCAGTTGGAATTTGCAAGGCTGAACTGGGGTTGCATGTAAACTAAAATACTACATGTGGTGATAGGTGTGTGGAAAACTCCTCTGGAACGAGCCTGCTCCTCCTTCAAACCCCTTTGTGAGACACAGCCCCCACAGCTGGGTGTGCAATTTATGATGGCAAGGAGTAAGGGAAAGATAAAATTTCCACTCCAGCCATCTTTCACTGTTATTGCTTTTGATTGTTTTGACAGGGCACATTAAAAAAAAAAATCTTCTTTTTACCTTCTCTGTTTTTTGTTATACTTCCCTTCGATAGCAGGTCCTCTGAGCTAAACCCACATCACACACATTATATAGCACCAAGTCTGATCACAGCACGGACCTGGGAAGAGTCTCCAATAAAAACACACGCACATCCCCTTTTACACTCCAAGAGTCGTTTGGTTTCCTGATGAGAAAATTCCCATTAAGGAGAAACGAAGCCCATTTCTGGCTGTCCTCTGGAAGGCGGCACGGCCCCTCCAAACCAAGAGCAAACAGTTTGCTTTGAACTTCCCTCACTCTCAAACGTGCATATGCTGAAAAAACTTCGTGTTTTTTCCTGTTCTACGGACTGGACCCAACTGGGTTTAATTGTGCCACATCCAGAGAGCAGGGTTTGTGTTTAAAGGCACAGTTGTTTCTTCTTTGCCTACAGAGGAGCAATACTGACACAAAATACTGAGCAAATCCACTGTGGCACTGGGCTGTAACTGCAGTGATCCACCCAGCAGAAGGAAAACTCTGTTTAACCACTTCATCCAGACACTGACACCTGGCATTCACTTGGTCTCCACGTTTTAACTTTTACTTGAAAATGACATTGAAGTTTTGTTTTAAAAAAATAAAGTTGTGAACACCGTTCCTTTTTGAAATAAAAATATTTAGCATTTTTAGTGCTTACTATTTTTTCTGTAAAGATTTAGGGAAAAAAAAAAAGAATTTCCAATATACTGTTTCTGCAAGGCAACACCGCTCCTCCAAACACACAACAAGGCTCCAATTTCACTTTAAGTGCTTGCTAGATTAAGACCCTAAAAGTCAAGGGTGCTAACATAATACATTTATTTTATAAAACTGAAGACAAAGGAATCTTGAACAGATGGAAGAAGGCTTCCTCAAAACACAGATCCAACCTCCCTTTACTTCAAAATAAATATATTCACATTATTTTTAAAGGTAAGTTGTGACAACCTTGTTGATTAGTGCAATTCATGTGGCAGCATTCGCTTTTCCCTTGCTCTGTACTGCATACTGAAAATAAGGCAATTAAATGAGAAAATTAATTCCATTAATTAAAAATGTTCAGTCTCAAGCAAGACAGAACGATCTGAGTGAGAATTACAGCTGTATAAATGTACATAAACCAAAATGTTTTCCTTGACATGTACTTTCCTTTAGGAAGCATAAATTTTGCAGCACAAAGCAATGATAATGCTATTTTAACAGCATCATAAAGCTGGAGAGAGATATATAAAAGGTCTGTTTTATCTTTTAAAGAGAAACCCCCTGATGTACATAGGAAAATTTACAAGTAAAATACCACCCTTCCCACAAATTCCTTACTGGTGAGCCTGAGTGAAAACTCTGGTCAGGCCAGGAAAGAAAATCATTAAACTTTGCTGAATCCATAAAGCGCTGTAGCTGGAGTTTCAATACAGATCATTTTATAGTAAAATTAAAATAGAAGCCCTTTTTAATTATATAAAGTGTGCACATTATTACTGAGGAGAGAAATACACGCTTTCCTCAAGAACCATAAAATTGGCTGCTGGGAATTAGGCTTCAGCTGCAATTATTATATGGTCCTATAAAGGATATTGAAAGTCTGATAAAATTGCACCCTTGTCATGTAACAGCGATGCTTAATGCTAAATAACCACTCCGCAGCATTCCAGTCATAGCTTCCCCCAAACATCATCGCTCCCTCCTCACACCGAAAAGAAAACACGGCAGCATTGGGGAGCTGAAAGTGTACCTAAATATTTGAAATACCAAACGAACAGGTCAAAAGATATGTAAAGCCACACGGAGGCAAAGCTCCGCATGTGATAAATGAATATTGATGGCTGTTTATAAAGGAAAGCTGCCCACGGACACTGCCCAGCCCTCCACGGACACTGCCCAGCCCTCCATGGACACTGCCCAGCCCTCCACGGACACTGCCCAGCGTAGCAGACTGCACAGGAGGAGAGGGAAATAAAAAAGAGCAGCACAATGAAGCACAGTGACAAAGACCAGTGCCATACATTCCTAATGGCTGCTTTCCTTCTCCTTGCAGCGTGTGTTGTAAACTGTGAGTATTTGTTACGCCTGCACGCAGCTACAGGAGACTGGCTGGACTTCTCCTGGGCAACCTGCAATTTGTGCCTCTCAGGCCTCCAGGTAAGAGCATGGGCCTAAAACTTGGAGATATTTCTTATCCCACGGACTCCATCGCACTCCTGACTCAGCCAGGCTGAAGTTTTTATGTGTATTAAGAATATCAGAGAAATATTTCTGTGACAGGTGACGTAAGGCACGCGCAGGGGACGGCGGGGCAAGAGAGAGGCTGTGGGGTGTGGGAGCAGGGCTGTAAATTTTGCTCCTGCAAATGAGGAAAAGAGAAAATTCTTTCTCCTACAAAGAAGTCCTGACAAAGTCCTTCACCATTTGAACTGCACAGGTGGGATATAAATCCTACCTTCTCCTCAAGGCTCCGATCTGATCTGCTGCTCAGATCCCAGCACCTGCG
This sequence comes from Cnemophilus loriae, assembly GCA_013397755.1. NCBI lineage: Eukaryota > Metazoa > Chordata > Aves > Passeriformes > Corvidae > Cnemophilus > Cnemophilus loriae. The sequence continues at coordinate 198,037 of VZTF01009288.1, forward strand.
ATCGTGCCAGGCTTCAGAACGAAGCCTCTGCACAAGAGCACACGAAGGATCCCACACAGCTCTTGTTTGACACCACTTCTCAGTCGTGAAAAGAACCAGAACTGTTCCAAATCAAACCTACTCAGCTCCCAAATTATGGCAGGAAACTGCACGGTGTGTTAGTGCGGAGATGGAGGGGCTGCAGGGCCCTCCCCAGCGCTCACTGCGGGACTCCCAGGCTGCAGATACGTTGGGAATGTGCTCACGGAGGGGTTCCTTTCCAAGCCACAGCTGTGGGTGCCCATCCCATGCCCACACTGCTCGTGCCAGGCAAACTGCCCGTGACTCTCCGAGTTATCTGCTCCTCCCAAGGCATGAGCAGGTGGGCAAAGGGAGCTGTTCTGGGTTCGGTGCAACGTTACTGAGACTGTGAGCAGGCAATAAGTGAAGGAAAACTCACAGACCACAGCTGACGAACCTAACAACAACATTTGTGAGGCAGCTGTGGCCCAGGAAGAGCGTGGTGAGTCCCTGCATCCCTACAGAGGGACTGGCCACTGGGCACTGCTTAACTGTGAATGGGAAAGCATAAAAAAATACATTTGTTAGCTCTGACTGAGCATCTGAAAACACTGACCCTTCGCCCAGTTAATCATTAAACTAAAATATTAAAAAATTAGTTTTTATTTGAAGTATGCATGAAATGCGCTCCTTAAATGGTAAAACCAGTAAAGGCCAGGGTACTGTGAAGCCTTAAAAGTATTTAAAAGTATTAATTACACCTCAAAACCCCTCTTGAGGTATTCTGAATATTACATATAATGTTAATGTTTTATAAAAGTATAAAATGACACACACAGAGTCATGTGCCAACAGCTCAGTCAGGCCAAGATGTGGCAGTGGAGACTTGGGCTCCTCGCTCCCTCTCAGCTGTGGGTACAGTTGCGAAAAAAGAAAAATTCGTCCAGGCAGTTATTTATTTACCACTGGGGAAAACAAAAAAAATCAACTCCCAGAATGTAAAAAGAAATGAACTGAAACCAAATGCCAAACAAAGAAAGTTCGGATGCCAAACAAAAGGGAAGCTGAAAACACATACAATAAAGGCCTTTGAATAAAATTTATGATCACACTTACACTGCACAGAACTGAAATTTGGTAGTGATTTACTTTTCAGTAAGGCTTTTTCTTTTGTTTTTTTTGGAAGGCATGAAAAGTTTCCTCTTTCCTTTAAAAGTAGAAATATTGCTGTTTCTTGGTGAAGCTTCGAGATGCATTTTTTTTGTTAAAAGTGTCTGAACCCTCTAATAAACAAAATAGTGAAGATCATAATAATATAAATTGATTCATACAAACATTAACATGTAGATGCAGTGAGAAGTCCTGAAATGTGCCACAGTTACAGTTCTCTCCATTAGAAACAATACAGGAGTGTGTCAGTTCCAGAACAAAACCATTGCTCGTATTTACCTTATCAAAGGTAGGAAAAATGCCCAGTAGCATTCACACAAACACGAACCATTAGTTTTTCAGAATAAGGGAATAATTTGCTTACCTGGAACATCAATTAATCTCTTATAAACATTCAAGAAGGCCGCCTCTGCTTCTTTGCTTCGTTTACCCAATGCGTCAATCTAAAAGGGGAGATGAGAAAAGAGGCTTTAAGGCTTGTTCCAATACAACTCTCACACTCAGAGCTATAAATATAAATTAATGGATTTCATGTAAAACTAGTAAGTACATAAAAAGGGAACCCAAATCCCCTGTGTACAGCTCCTATGGAAGCAGCCTTAAAAGACTGTTCCTGCTACATTTGTCCTGAATATAATTTAAAGTCCATTTTCCAGCCCAATAACAACCCTCAGTATTTCCAAGTACACTCCTGCCTGTTGTGATTCTTTACTTTAAATCTTTACGAAAAGCCTGGTACTTGCCAGGCAGATTGTCTCCTCAGCAACTGTTTTCCTTTACCACTTATTGAGATCTAACACGGCAAACGGAACCACGGCCACTTCTGATGTCCCACTCTGCCTTTATTGTGGTAAATAGATTTTTCTGTTATTTCCAATAAGCCTGTGAGGAGATGAAAAGATGAACTTGTTGAGCACCCTGTGATACTTAACACTAAATAACTGTGGATCTTCTGCATGCAAAGAAGTTTTCTAAAACAGCTCAGGCACAGTCTGTACTCCTGAGCTCCTCTGACCAGCTTCCCCTTGTGTTCTGTAACGAGCACAATACTCTTCTAAGAATTTATTTTTATCATTTTATTATTTTCCCCTACGTCTGTATTTTCATCTAAAACTCCATTTTACAAGGAAGGGAGGCTTAACGGCTCCGAGAATAAACTACTTATTCCACAGCAACTTTTTTTGGTAAACTTGCCTTTTCCTATTGTACTAGAAACCAGAGGATTTACTATTACTAAATATTGACAATAAACAGCCAAACTGACTCAGGATCAGATCCAGTGAATTAATACTCCAAAGCAGAGGGACAGAAAGGGAAACAGGAAAGCCTGACACAGCTCTGTGGCAGCTTACCCAAATCAGGAAACCAAAGGCATGGAGATTATCGTTCCCATATTTTAATAAAAGGCAAGGAAGGATCTGAAGAACTGCGGATACAAAGGCCTGATATCAATTCTTCTGTGTATTTGAAAGGCACTGAATATTATGGAACCATTTAAAGGTGCAGACGTCACCGCGGCCTAAAAAAAGGAAGGCCCTGTCTGAAAAACGTCCTTGAATTCTTTCTCTACATTATTGATTCGGTAGATAAGGCAGAAACAATGGCCAGAGTTTACTGTATCTGTATTTCAGGAAAGTATCTGATATTTTATTCTGCAGGAGGGGGATTTGCAGCACTGGGAAGCGTGTGAGCAGGCCGGGGCTTTGCCAGCGCTGGGGCTCGGGAAGCGCGGGGTGCCAGGGAGAGGAAGCGCGCGGGGAGGAGGGGAGATAAAGCAGGAGGGTGCTGCGGGGTCAGCCCTGGTGCCACTTGTGTTGACTTTGTACTGAAACGCCTCTGTGAAGAGAAGGCAGAGATTTGGGAGGGGAGAGGGGGGCAATCCTACAACGTGGATGATCAAAATATAACGGAGGGAGTCGGCGTCGGAGCGCAGCGCGGGGCTGGTGCGGATCAGCCTCGTGGCTGCAAAGTGACTTGTAGGGATCATTACGGGCAGGATTAAGGCCAGAAAACCAAAGGACGAGGACAATCGTAGGAATCACACAGAAGCACAATGCACAACGTATCAGCCAAGGAAAGACTTGCAGGGGAGGAGGGGTCAAGGAGGGAAATAAGGACACGGGCAGCGTCCGCACAGCATTTGGCAGCAGCAGCGAGGAAATCTTGGGAGATACGGCGAGAGGCTGGGAAGAGACGAGTTCTGGCAACACAATACAAGGTTGTATTTAAAGAAATAAACCGAGTTCTTATTCCACTTACATCCCCCCAGGACCTGGGTTCATTTATGGAGACGGGTGGAGGTGTGGTGTAACCCAAACCTGACCTATTTGCAACTTATCAAAGGGTATTGGAAAAGTGATAAATGAGCATCAGATATCGAAATGATGGAAGATGCGGGGAGCCGATATAAATTCTCAAGAAATCCTGGCCGTGCTGGTCTTACAGAGTTTACCAAGAAAGACCACGGAAAGGCACTGGAATCTCGCAGGGCACCTGACGTGCCGCAGAGCAAGGGATCGATGGTTGTGAATAACCCACTTAACAATTTGAATTTGAGCAGTCACAGATGGACTGATGCTCATTAGGGAACGAGAACAGAAGCAATTCGGAGAGAACATTTTCACACGAGGAGTACTTGAAATGAGCCTGTGGAACAAAGTGCCAAAGGCAGGGAGGCCCCGGGATGTGTAAATCCATGCTGGGGAGTGTCAGGCACCGCTCGGGATGGGGTGAGAAGGAAGGGGCACCACCAGGGACACTCGTGCAGTTGAGCTGTTTCATGGGTGCACAGAGACTCTCCGAAGGCCAAACCACACCATATGTTACACTTCTGGACTTCAACGTTCCCACATACAATTTTCTCTCGCTGCTGCTCGGCAGAGAGCAGCCAAATTTAAATTACTATTATTAAATACAATTAGCATTACAGCACTGATTCTGTACTGTATTTTGAAAAATTCATTTGCCCCTTTTATGAAAAGCAAAGCATTTAAAATGCTTCCATTTCTGGGAAATAACAGGATGGATTTGTTTTCCTATTACAGTTTTTCCACATTTTAATAAAGAGCATTTGTACTTTTATTCTCTGCAAGTATTATAGAAGGTATGGTTTATTTGCTCCTTACCAGTTATAGAGTGATGGAAATATAAACCAGATTTGAAACAACATCTTCCAAGGAGATCAGAGACTTTCCAAAGGAAGCAGTTTGTAAATCACAGGTATTTTACACCTTTTTTTCGCCCCCAAATTCAGAACCAGAATTCCAAACAATCCCAGCAGGCAGAAATATGGTTTTATGTTTTAGTTGTTAAAAAAAATAAATCAACCTGTCTGGTTTAAAGTTCTACTAAAAATGTGCACTGCAACTATTTTATATCTTACAATAAAATTTAGAAAAAGCACCATGATAACTTTAACTGGAATAAAAAAATAATTAGGCACGCCAGCACCCAGGTGCATAAGGAAATAAGGAAATATGGGAGGAAAAAGACATCAAAAATAGAAAAATATAAATGAAGTCCAAAGAGAGAGAAAACAGAGCACTCAAATGACATGGAAACATTTGGAAGTTCACTGAAAATTTTTCAAATCAAAGTAAAATTGGTTCAGGAGCCAACAAGGCTGAGCTGCAATCAGCTCACATTAAACCGTTGAACTACATTATAAAACTCTTGCTGAACATTTTTATTTGACTCTAAAAACTTCAGGGACCCTGAAAGAAGTCAACTTATAATTACACTCGCGTTGTCTTGACACGAGCTTAGCTCCAAATCTTAATTTATCTAAACCAGGCCCCATTATGTCTTCTCTGAGCAGAAAGAAACAACAGTGACCTCTGTATTCCCCACCACCCCCATAAACATATGTTCACTTTTAAGTTTTGGCATCCTATTTGTCTTGATAATACCACTGGCGCTGCAGTGCGATAACAGAGCGGAGGCACCAGGGATCCTCCCTGCTCAGCACAGCCCTCATCTCACTCTTCATCCCTGAAACATCGCCGGAGCCACGCGGAGGAGCCGCGGCCAGACACCGGGCTGGGACCAGCCCTCCCTTTATCCACCTTGTTGGTCCAGGTCAAATGCTCTCCTGAGCACTTGGGGTACCAAGGTCACCCTGAAGGCTGAGTGTCTCCCCTTACCCTCCAGAATCATCGCCCTCCAAGCTGCCCGTGAAGATCTCTGTGCTCTGATCCCACTCTCCACTGCTTGTTGCCCGACACTGCTGGCTTGCTCCCCCAAAAACACAGACAGCCTAGCTCAGGAGCACTTGGTCCCAGTGTAATACCCATTGCACCTGGCTAAAATCAAAATATCATCAATGAAATCCACGGATTTATCTGCACGTTTATGTAAGCACCATAAATCTGGCACCTATGCCAGGGAAGGTGCTGAACGCAGGTTTATCCGAGTGTTGCCTCTTTCAGCTGTGTCCAGCCAAGTTCAGAAGGATAAAGGCAAAGCCTGTAGCTTTAGTGTGGAATCTGACAGTTTTTATGCAGTAGGAAATTTCAGCATTAATTCAAGTCTGACGTTTCCTGCCCCCCAATCTCCTGAGCACAGGTCCGCAGGGCTGGGATGCTCTGGGCTGTAGGAACGCGTATCACCTCATGGACTGCAGTCAGACTGAAGGATGCACACCTCTGCTCCTGAATTTAAACATAGAACAGGATGATGAAGCTCTCTGCAAGGAAGCTGGACTGCCAGATGCCAGCACATCCTGCACTGGCATTTAAATTCTCTGAACTGATGGGTATCAGCACATTAGCACATCTCTGAGCACGAGACCGGCACATGTGCTGCTCGTCTTGGATCCACTCGCATCATTCAGCAGAGCTGGATGATTGGGATGCTGCACTCAGCATCCCAAAGACAGCTCCTTTGTCAGGGGTTCCCAGAGCTGTGTTTGTCTGGCATTACCAAAGCACTGGTGATTTACTCTCAGTGCCACAAACACGTGTTCACACAACTGTGTGAAATATGAACTTTGCAGTCCCAGCTCTTCCACTCACCCTCATAGTTCTCCAGTTTAATTCTCACTCTTATTAACCGCCTTAACATGTCTTTTACTGTCTTGCACACAATCTGGAACTAATTTATCAAGTAAAAATAAATTATTTAAAAGAGAAGTTATTTCTGTTCTGATTTTTAATAAATGGATGCCTTAAGGAGACACCCATCCCTCTTCCCTTATACATCTTCTGTCGTATTGTTTTGCATCACGAAGTTTTTCCATTTGTCTTCAATTACTTCAAGTTACCAAAACACCATTAAGAACTGGAAAAACCATATGAAACAAAGGGAAAAGCACGAGAACAACTCATTAAAGCGCCACTCTTTTAAGCCATGCTGTATTCTTGAATAACTGCCTTGGAATCAAATGGTGGCTATAGCGAGATTATTAATGCATCAGTCTTGCTTTGAAGCCTTTACAATACACTTGGCTTGACTTCCCTTTCTTAATACCAAGAGATATCTACATTAATAAATAAATTAACAAAAAATAACATTGTAATTTACAAATTAATAAAAATATATAGTTCACCATCCCTGTTAATTTATTTTGCCACTGATAAAAAGTAAAAAATTCTTATTTTTAGCTTTGTTGCAATTAAAACAGTTTTGAAGCAAAATTATAAAGAAATCATTTCTGTGCAGTTGCTTAAGGCATATGGTGTGGATTTTAGCTGGGCTATAAATTGTTTAGTGGAATTAAGGACTTTACAGTGGATCCAATACCAACCTGTTTAACAAAGCTGCTTGGGTCGGGACAGCACCAGGAAAGAGCCTGGGAAGGGCACGCCTGCCTCACCAACTGGTTGGTTTAACCTCAAGTTAAGCAGAGAGCTTTAGGAAGGACTCAAACCCCTCAACTTTTCAATTCTGTTCCCTCCACTGCGGAACAGCTGCAGCCTTGAACCCTTAAAACCTCCTCTTCCTTTCATGCCCAGATAAATCCTGATTTTCCCAGACAAACAACGCTGCCATCCCCTGAGGAATGTTCTTGCAGGACAGCTTCTTGCCGCTTTTCCAATCTTTGATCTTCCTTCCCAGTAAAACAGCCCAGCCCAACGTGTGCCTGCAGATATTGACAGCAGAGCCACAGCTCTGATTAAATCCTGTTTGCCACCCTGCCTTCGGATCAGCAGCTGTGCTGTCCCTGCTGGACCTCTCCTGGAGCCTTGGATAACCCACCTGCCTCCCTCCCCACCTGTCTCTGCATTTCAGAGCAGGTTGCCCAGCTCCTGCCCTCCGCCAGCTCCCAGCCCATCCATGGGATGGAGCAGCGCTGCTCCCTCCTGCTGCCTCCGCCGTACCGTGATTCAGCTCAGTGGCTCGGTGAGAAACTAAGGAAGGAGAGGAAGAATTTATTTTCCATTGTGCTGGCAAACTGAACTGACTCATCCTGTGCATTTGCTGGGCTCAGCACGAGGGAGGAGCTGGGCACCCAGGGCTGGGGCAAGGACACCCCACGGCATTGGTCCCTCACCTGCACGGATCGGGTACGGCACAAAACCAGAGTGACAAGGAAGGGATGGCAAAAGGAGGCTGAGAGTGCCAAATGTTGCCAAAATTCCCTTTTATCGATCAATCTTTACAGTATGAAAGTGGATTAACTTTGTTAATGGCTATATTAGTTCATATTATACACTGATATAATGATGTGTTACAATTTTCCTGGAGGCTTTGGTGATTTTCATGCTCAAGGAAAACAAATCAAAAGGACAACTTGGTCCAGGAAATAAGGCCTTTGCTCATGGAACCTTATAGCTGTCCATGAAGGATAAAGGATACTCCTGAACACCAAGCTAATGCCAACATCCCAGCCCCTCTGACACTTTATTTTAACCTTCACAGTGTTATCTGGTGTCACAAACCAGTAACTGCAGCAAGGCTGACCCCAGGGATGCCTGGATCCATAGACAGGCAGCAGGAGTGCTGTGCAAATAGGGTTGATTTGCCAAGTTTTACTCCAGTTAGTAAGTGTGGGTGCTAGTGATTAGTCAGATTGTGTTGTACCTCAACTTTAACGGGTGTAAAAACCTCGTGTGAAACCAGATACGGGGAGCCCCAATTTGGCTGCACAATGAATAATTATTTACCCTTGTAATTCTACACTTTGCATCCCAGCCTCTCTCCTCAAGTCAGCACAGGCCAGTCATGAATTTTCTTAATGTAAAAAGGTGAAACAAAGAGCTGACCTCCGAACAGGGAACACATCCTTCCCCCAAAATTGAAGGAACATCTTTCTAGTGAATAGATCAGCGAATCATCTGTTCTGTCACTAAACAGGGAGATGTCAGAGCTTGCCAGTTCTGATCCTCGAGGTTCTGTGGGAGCACAAGGATGAAGAACAACTCTGGCCACGGCCAGCCCAGCCATGCTTGGTGTGGGCAGTGGGGCAGGGAGAAAGGGGACAAAGCCAGGGCAGAGCAGCCAGGGCTACCCCACCTCACCCCCAGCTTCCAGCAGCAGGAGCTACGTGCAAGGTGAGTGGCTGCTCTCACCTGCCCGTGCACCTCTCCTCCTGCCTCTGAGCACTGACCTGGAACCCACAATCGCTCCTCTCCCTCATGGATGATCCAAACTTTTATGTAGGTATTTTAAAAAAAATTAGGTCAGAGGAATCCGTGCAAGAAGGAGCTCATTAACCATGTTTGTGCAAAATCCACCTGCACGTAAATACCAAGATGCAACCTTTTCCTGGTGTTTTATACTGAGCTCACCCTCTTGCTTCTCTTTTCTGACAAAGCAAGACTAGACACCAGCTTGTGCAGAGCCTCCTGGTAAATCTGTAATAAACAGAGGTAATTCTGAAATAAATACAGAGATAATTCTGTATTTGGAGAAACAGGGACTCGGCAGAATACCTCGCCTGGCCCAGCCCTCCCATCCCCATTCCTTCCAGCACACTTCAAGCTCTCTTTTTTCCCCGAGGATGAGAAGACACTCCTGACCCTGCGAGCTGCACCAGTGCTGCCTGTCGGAATCCTGAATAAACTGAATTTCCCACCACTGTTCCCGTTGCCCCCGAGCGCGTGGCAGCGGCACAGCGCGCCTCGGTACAGACAGCCCACCAGCTGCCAACAGGAATTTCAGCACTTTGTCAGCTATGTAAAAAGAAGAGGATTTGGGCTGATCCCCCCCAGAGTTACCCTGGTAGTCTCTGCTGTCTTGGTACGACTTGCCTGCAAGTTGGAGAGGAACCTGCCAGAGCTTTGGGGAAGGTGCATGGCGCCTGTCGCTGCTTCTGGTGGGATGTGTAAGGTTTGGGACTTTGCCTGTTATCCCCACAGCTGAGAGTTGTCCCAGGAAGGAAAAAAGGGATATAACAGGAGAGGCTCTGACTGTATTTGAGAGTCTCTGCAGTTCTGTCCCTCTCCTGCAGGTCAGTGTCTCCTCTTGGAGATGCTTTTGGCCCTGCAGCAGCCACCCCACGAGCTCAGCAGGGAGAGCTCATCCGCCCGTGAGATGCTGGAGTATATTTAAATCACCTTCCTCAGGAAAGATGTTGTTTAAACTGCAATCAAGCCAGCCAAAAATAAATAAATAATCATTTACACACTTCTGTAAACAAAGAAATGAAAGCACTGTGAAGCTGCAGTTACCCCAAGAGCGGGTCATGACCTCTCCCTGCTTTGGGGAACAGATCTGAGATGCAGAGTGGACTTTAAAAGAGAATTGGCTGCCAAAAATATTCACTTTTGGTAAATAGAGGGTTTTGATGGGACTTCCACTGAAAAGCAGGGAGGCTCTGGGCCCAAACACGGGCGCTGGATTTTGATGTATGCTGTTGACTTCCCCAACACAGAGCAATTTGTAATAGCTTTGCCACGCTGTTGTTTTCAAAGCTCCTGCTACATCACAAGCATTTATTTCTGACCACAAAATTACATTTATTCAACAGAAAGCAGCTCAGGGTCTTTAAGAGGTTAACTTCTGGAGTGCTTGGCTGCTCTCCAGCCTCCCTACGAGCATCAGTGCTAACGCAAGGCACACAACAGCACCCAGGCTGGCCGTGATTAATAGAGTGCTGAACACGCTGCTTTCCACATACACACACTTTTCATTCCCTTGCTTCCATAGATCATGGACTTATCCTCAAAATATCTGACTGAAATTGAATTTGGCTTCTCTCTCAACCGTTCATTTCCTATGTTATGCAAGGTTATATCCTTTTCTGCATGAGCAGAACCAAACCAGCTGCAGCTTTTGAGAAGAAAATGTGTTTTCAATTATGAAGTTGGCCTGAATATTGAACCACAGTTCTACTGCTGCTCTAATTGAGCCATCATGGAGTGAACGTACAGGAAAGAAATTGTATTAATTAGGTTTGGAAAATTAACGTAAGGAAATTAAAGGGGGTAAAATAAAAAAATATGAGTATCGGCCCAGGCACAGTCCTTCAAAATGCAGAAGGAACATAGGTCTGAAGTGGTTTAGGCACACACATTATTCAGTACTCCTTCAAAGACATGATTAGTAGTTCCAGCACATCAAACTGATTTTCAGCTTCTGTTGTCTGCATATGGAAAATTATTAAATTACTCGACTGACCAAATTAATAGTTTAAAGAGCAATTCAGCTAAGTGGGGAGCCAGAGTGGTCTCATCAGAATGGCAATACCCTTAAAAGTACTTGCTCTGGGAGAAGAATATGAGAAATGGCTTTCACAGACATCAAGTCCAGCACGTTGTTTTGGAGTCTGTGCCTTAGAGGGTTCTCCAAATGAGGATTACTGCATTACTGTTGGACAGTGCTCTTATGCCACATGAAAAGAATGCTAATGACCTCAGGAAATCCTTTCCCAGCCTTAAAATATCTGTCTGATGACTTCACAAATACAGATTCTAACATTAGATTTCCATACCACAACTTCAGTTCTGCAGATTAACATATCCCAAGAACATCCCTTCTTTTTTGCTTCTTCTTTTTTTTTTTCAGATTTCGTGTACAAATATCCATCCACTGATGTACCCATGGGAAAGCACAGTGACCTACCCAAAACACATCTTATTCAGACGGCTGCTTGCAGGAGTGCCTTGCAAATTATACATAATAATCATGTCATGATTGCATGATAAAGCTCTTTAACCTTTCCTGATTCTGTCCTGTATTTAGCCCAGCATAGGGAGAACAAACCATTAATAAGTTGAATCCTCAAGTTAATGGCGAGGAAAAGGAAAAGTAAGACAAAGATTTAAGATCAAAAATGACAGGAATTTTACACTTCTGAAATTAATGACTTTTAACTGTCTTGCTCACAATAGCCTATTTACACCACCCAGACCTTAAATCTTCCAGGGAAGGCAGAAAAGTTACCCACAGATTTCAAAAGAACAATACCATCAGCTCTGAAGCAGACACAACATTCTGTTAAATTAGAAAACTGCCTTCAAATTTCCATTAAGATTCTAAATAAAGAGAAAGTACTATAATAAAACTATTCTCCAGTGATGAATTAATAGAGGCTCATGCTGAACTAGGAATGCATTTCAAAATTTGTAGTATGCTAAATTCCATTTCATAGTGCTTTTATTTTAACTCTTATCATAAAAAATCCAGTTACTTAACGCACTGAGATCTATACAAAAAGTTATTTCCAAGTACTAATGGACACTGAGTATTTGATAACTGGAACAGTTTTTATCTGAATGAATGAGATAAATAACTAAGGAATACAGAATGTTCTGTTTTGTCTAGTATTTATAAATTAATATTACACAAAGGGAAAATATTGGAGGGAAGTATCAATATTCCAAACTGAAGAGAACAATTGGCTAAAGTGACCTGTGGGTTTGTTTAAAAAAGCCAGCTGGCCCCAGGTTCACCAGCAGCTCCCATAAATCGTGCTTGGGAGGGGACATAAATACCTGAGCTTAACTTCCCCTCTCTCCAAGTCACGTCAGGCTCACCGAGGCACAGTTCAAGGACAGTTTAAGTCAACCTGAGCTGACACATTTGTGCTGCTGCTGCCCCTGGCTTTGCTCTCCTGGCCTCTCCCTTGCACTGAGCTGCTGCTCTGAACCCACCTGGTGGGAAATTAAGCCAGCAAAAAGAGGGAAAAAACCCCAACTTTGTGCTAAACGTGGGATCACACCAGAAAAAGTGCTGAGGAGAGGCAGGGAGTGGGGAGCAGGAACACAGCAATATCCATGTAAAGCTGCTTAAATACCTGTGCTTATTAGGGAGCTGCCTCCATCCTCTGATCTGCTGGCCCTCCCTAGAGCCCAGAGCCCTGTGGACAGTTCAGCTCACGTGGGATTGGCAAAAGCCCACTTCCCTTCTGATGTTGAATCTAATTTATTATTCCATGCAAAAAGCACCTAATTCTGTGTAAGAGCAGAGTTGGAGCAAAGGATGGGGCAGCAGCAGCACAGGGGGGTGGAGACAGGAGTCAGAAGCGAAAATGTGGTGGAGACTCTCCCACAGGGAAAATGAAGGAGCCGTATCAGGCAAGAACCCTCTTCCCTCACTTCAGAGTGAGCAGCTGGTGGTGCTCCAGATGCGGTGCCCCAAGGTTCCATATTCCCACCCACAGTGCCTACGGAGGCTGCTCCTACAGCATTCCCTGCTCCTGCTCCAGGACGCTCTCTCCAGCAGAAGGGGCCCTAGAAAACATCTACTCTCACCACTTACCTCTTTTATTTACTCACTGCTGTTGATTTTTTTTTTTTTAAAAACCCCAAATCAGACAATCACTGAAAGGTTTGGGTTGGAAGGGACCTTAAAGCCCACCTTGTTCCAGCTCCCTTGCCACGTGCACCTTCCACTAGAGCAGGTTACTCAGAGCCCCACCCAGCCTGGCCTTGAACACTTCCAGGGACAAATCCGGGGCTGAAATCTGACATCTGTGGAGTAAAAGCAGGGAACCTCGTGCCCTATTCCTCCTCCCTGCTCACAAGGTCCCAAAAGGTCCTTCTGGCAGCTCCCTCCCAGGACACTGAATATCACCTGACAGGTAATAAATTATTGCAAGGCAGTCCCAGGGGGCTGCTGGGGTGGGTGTCCTGTTCCCAGCAGTGTTGCTCCCTGAGCCTCTCAGGGGACAGGAATTGAGGCATCTCCAGTGGATTTGAAATGGAGAGAAGCCTATTTGCTTAACAAAACTTGTTTTTGAGATACCCAGAGCAGTCATCTCCTGATGTTTTAGAAAGTCAGCCTTAACAACAACCAGAAACCAGATCTATATCCTGAACAATCAAATATAACTCAACAGAACAGGCTCATATCCTCGGTATTTTGATTTGTCTCCAAAGCAAGATACAGTAATTACATCTATAATCAAATACCATAATTCACAGTTTAATGTGGTGCATTTATGTAGTCAATCATGATTAGTTCAGGTTTTTTAGGTTTCTGAAACCCTGTCTCGATTAGGGAGACTGGAATCACCAGCTCAGAGATGCAGCAGCACAATCTTTTCATGTATTTGTACTTCCTTTACGTAACAGGGGATTTCCACAACAAATTTTACTCTGATGAGGTTGAATTTATACTAAAATAAACTTCACTTTTATATCGGTGAAGCAAAACTACAGAAGAGGAGTGTGTATGAGCCATACCAAGGTAACAGGGAGCTGTCTCCACCAGGGAAGATCTAATGGCAGAATCTCCTTCACTGTAGCCAAATTTAAATTTATGCTTCTTACTTGATCCTCAGACATTCCCTTCATTAAAGAACAGTGCTGAAAAGCACACATGCACTTTTCAGTCAGTGCATTGCAAGCTTGAAACTGAAGTGAAAAGGTTCTAAAAGCACTGCAATGCACTCGGAGCAATTTTAAAGTGTAAATTTCCATTGGCAAACGGACTCACGCAAGTCATTCTTTATTCTCACAAATGTCTATTGGATATATCAAGGACAAAGTTGTCCTGTTTATTTATTTATTTCTAGCAATACTTGGGAAATCAGGTTGCAAAACAAAAAGTACCATGGTGCTTTTAAACGAGGGATTATTGCCTAGTTGGGACACAGATTTAGCAGGATGTAGACGTGATCAGGAATGCAAGCCTCACTAAGGGCAGTTGTGCACTTAAATCCCTGTCCTGAAAACACGCTCCTGAACTTCCCGGTGCTGATGGGAACTGCCACCATCTAAAGTCAGTGAACAACTCATGGACTGAGAAAGTGCTGGAACACAATTCTTGAGGGCCAGAGCTCTGTAATGTGTCTCAGAGTGTGAGCTCAAACCTCCACCCACCACCCCACGCAGGCACGGAGCTTTACACGGACAAATGTCATTTCCAGCCTCCCTTCCTGACGCTTTCCAAGCGGCAGAACCACGGCTCCCATGCGGCCACAGCGAAAATGGGAAACTCTCTAATTGGCCCAGCTGCCTTTGCCAATAGAAACTCTTCAGAATACCAACAGTTGGCTTTGAAACTCGTGAGCCCTCTGCTCGTGTGTTCTCGTGCTGTGAAGAGAAACCCAAGTCGGAGCCAGCGGCGGGGCTGCAGCCTTCTGCTGCCTTTCCAACAAACACCTGCCAGCTCAAGGTTTTCCATCAGCCCACGGAATACAATGTTTTACAGCTGAGAAGCTTTGCAGGGAGAACGATTTGCAGTATCCTCATGTTTTATGAGTGCACTACATTGCACTCACTAAGAGCTCAACCTGCAGGGTCAGTGAGGCCCAGCGAGCTGGATGTGCCACCTGGGTCCCTGCCACGGTGACAGGATGCTCAGGGAGGCTCAGGGAGGCTCAGAGCAAAGTGATGTGACCAGTTTAGATTGTCCAGCACAAACCCAGCGTTTCACAGAATCACAGAATGACCTGGGTTGGAAGGGTCCTTAAAGCCCATCCAGTTCCAAACCCCCTGCCATGGGCAGGGACACCTTCCTCTATCCCAGGCTGCTCAGAGCTCCATCCAGTCTGGCTTTGGACACTTCCAGGGATGAGGCAGCCACAGCTTCTCTGGACAACCTGTGCCAAGGCCCCATCACCCTCACAGGAAAGAATTTCTTCCCAATATTCAATGTTAACCTACTCTCTGTCAGTTTGAAGCCACTCCCCCTTGTCCTGTCACTGTGTGCTCTTGTAAAAGCTCCCTCTCCATCTTCAGGCTCCCTTCAGGTGCTGACATTCCCTGCACACAGAAAATGCAAAAGGCTGTGCCCTGAGGGCTTTGTGCCCACCTGGCCACACACACTCTGCCAGCACACCAGGCTCACACGAAGCAGCACTGAAAACACCGTGAGAAGCAAAAGAAGCTCTTACCTCTCCCTGGAAACTCTTCAGTAATGGAGCTACCTGTTTGCGCAGGTCCTGGAAGACAGAAGCAGGATATCCCATCAGAAAAACTGGAAAGGACAAGTCATCGTCGTGTTCTTCTGACGTTATTGTCAGTTCTCAAGTGTTACTTAAATTCTGATCGCGTTTTATGGGAGCTTTGATTAAAATAGAATTATACCTGGAGCTCGCTTTGAGCAGGTCTCAGTGTCCAGTTTGACATACACCTGCATCTGCTGCAAATGGTTTTAATTACCCAAACTGTGGTGCTGCTGGGTAAGCACTGAATGCCTTCAGTCTCCTAATTCAGCTGAAACATTAATGAGATTAGCAGTAAATGCCTCTATCTACCTCCACAGCAGCTACACCTCTGAACTTATGCCAAGGAAATTCCCACAAATGGGAGCCAGGCTTAAAGGAAGATGATTCTGGACCATCACTTCAACTAAGAGTGTTGCCATTTTGTAAAATCTCTGTTTTATTTATTATTTTCCCACGAGTGCTCTGACTTTAGTCATCAGAGAACTGGAGCACATTAAAGATGACAAGTATTATTTGTTGGTTTCTGTATAACTCAAAATTTCTTCTTCCAAATTACGACACGCCCAGTGCTACAAAATTCATTAAAATACTGCCCACAGAATCACTCTAAAGGTTTAGAGCATATTTTTACTTAGCAACTGAGATAACTTAGGACAAAAAAAGGTATATTTATCATACATAAAACTTTCTGTGGCTTCACTCCTAAGCTGGTTTGGGTCTAATTCACTTACAAATTCCATAATTCTTATGATGTGTGCGCCTGAAGAATAAAATCCAGTAACTTTGCAGAGGACACTATTAGTCATGCACAGCCAAGATGCTGCATTCCTGCTTTTGCCACTGACAAGGCACAAGCAGCCACTTCGTAGTGCCCTTACACCTGGAAATAAACCTGGAAGAGGATTAAACCAATTACATGATGCTGCATCACTTGGGAGGGCAGCAGTGATGCTGCTGCAGGGAAAAGGTGGATTTCCCAGCCTTGGAGACTTCCAAGGCTCAGCTGAGCAGAACTAGTGCTAAATGGGTGCTAAAGACCCCTTTTTAGGGCCAGGTGAGATTTGGTCAGGCTCTGGACAACCCCTCCCACTCTGAGTCCTACGATGCTCTGGGGATACTGCCCACAACGGGGACAGGCACAAACTGCCTCAATAGCCATGAAATCTTCCTACCTGCACACAGGCCACGGTCCCTGAGCTACCTGAACCTCGTGCAGGGGGTCACAAAGACATATTTGAAGTATTTTCTCTACATTAGAAAAGGATCTGTTGAGGCCTTGAGCTTTTCAAATAAAAGGTGACCTTAAAAAGTTGGGAAAATTCTCTTTTCCAACACATTTACTTTTACATCTACAGTCATGCAACATATTGGATGTTAAACCACTCACCAAAACACTCCCAGCCCTGGGTTTAATCTGATTTTCCTGAAGGAAAAGTAGGCTTTTGAGAGAAGTGATTTTTGTCATTTAAATGACAAGTCATGCAGAGAGTTGGAGTATCAGGAGTTCTCCCACTCCCTGAGAAATGGCTTAGGGGGCCCAAGGCAAATGAAGCTATCAAAGACAAATGATCAGCCAAATTTCACTTCTGACATGGTTACTGCACTAAAATACAGCTCAATCCCCACCAAGTCAAGGATGATATTGCAGCTTTCTGAGCTCCCTCTTCGGACCGAACCAAGCTGTGCTTCTGTTCTTAGGCCAACTGGAGCCACCCAAATGTTTCCTGATATATCCTGCTGCCTGTTTTGGGACAGAAAAAGGTTGGACACTGTCCTCGTGCATCACGAACATCTACAAATTACACTTCTACCAAAGCAAACTGGCAGGCTGAGCAGCTTTTCCCCACTCCCTGCCTCCTGAGGGACACCTGAGGGCTGTGCACGTTTTAGAACATGTTTTCTTTGTAACCTGATGATGCTGACATTGAGGAAAGTAACAATAACCACTGATGGCAAAATAAATGCCCCCATTCAAGGCCAAAATCTGGCAGAGGCAGTTTTAGTGCCCAGTGAAATTACAAACAGAATTAGATTTACAGCCTGGATACTGGCACCCTTTATAAAATCAGGAAAAATTATATCATCCAAGCAAAGCAACTTTTCTTGAAATAAAAATCTCAGCTGGTCGGAAATCACTGGGTTTGGGGCTTTTATCCCTGATACTGCCTCTGGATTTACTGACTTGTTTGGAACCAGCCACAAAAGTGATGTCAGAAGTGAAGGCAGAAATACAGGAGATCTAATCCCAGATCCAGAGGCAGGAGAATGTCATCCTTGCTGCTGTGTCCCAGGCAAGCTCTAGCCAAGATCCTGCTATTTAACTGCCTCCTCTGGCACACTCCAAGTTCTCAAAGACAGGATTTGCAGCGCTTTTTATTTCATGATATAAACTATGTCAGGACCTCACCTTCATATTCATCTTGAATAATGAGGGATGTTGTTGTTGGCTGTTTATAACAGAAAAGAGGGAGAGAAGCAGGGGTGGAAAGGAGTGGAAGGAGCATCCCAAAGCCATGAAAACAGTTGGTCAAGCTGTCAAAAAGGGAGAAAACCTTTCAAGTGCATTCACTTAGCAAATTCAGGATGCTAAACACTCATCCCAGCAATCAGAACGTTACCGAGCAAAATCTGTGCCATCATGGGAAAGCATGTGCTTGATTCAGACAGCAGCTTGTGGTGGGGGTAGAACTGTTTTTAAAATATTTCCTGATAGAGGAGAAGGCAGCTCAGGGTGATTCAGCCCCGCTGGCAAGCAATGGGTTATCCCACTGCAATCCATCCGGGGCAGTCCCAGGACACATCAGAGCACACACTCCAACCGGGTAAAATGCTTTGACAACTTGAAATCTTCACAATAACTTGAAATCTGTTGCAGCTGAACAATTGAGACAGAGCATCCCACTGCCATTCCCTTCCCAGAGCAAAGAGGCCAGGAAAGGGAACTGCAGGAATGTGATCCGGTATTTTAAACTCGGCCGAATGCAGGTGAGTGGATAAATGGCACACACCACAGCAAAAGGCATAAACACCTTTTTCACACCAGTTTTTCTTTTCTCCCCTCTTTTCCTGGCTTGCCCTTGGAAAGAGTTTATAGGAAAGAGTTTATAGGGTACTTTTGTAATTCCTTCCTCGGTGAAACAACATCAAAACTTGAGACAGTTCACAACCAAAGGGAAATAAAAATAAACAGACAGAAGTCAGGAATACATATGCCTCCAGTCACAGCTCTGCTGGGGAGATTTATTTTTGGCAGTTTGGAAAAATTTCTCATCAGACTTTGTCTCAAAATATTACACTGAACTTCAAACAGAATTTTACCTTCTTTACACTAAATTGAACAGGAAGAAGGACATTCAGTTCAGACCCGGGGGAATCTGCAGTGTTGGTTAGCAAGGACACCGGGTGATTTATTATCTGTTTAAAGTGTGGTGGCCTTTACTGCCTGGGCTGTGATCAAAACAGGAAAAGCATCCAGGCTCCAGCCCTCACACAGCTACCAAAGCACTGCAGCCAAGCAGAACAGCTGAAAAGGGTCCATGCAACTGAACATTAAAACAAATTATAATTTATCAACACAAACACACTGAAATATTTGAGTATAGGAATACAATCTCGTTATTAGCCTATTTTTCTGTGCCGTTTAAATACATGCATTCTTTCTCTCTGGATGATTTATCAGGAGTAGAGCAGTTTTCTGAAAAAGGCTCTATCACAGACAAACTCAGTATCTGATGAGGAGCCCATGAATTAGGATGCTGTATCATTATCTGAATCAAATCTGATGGCTGAAAGCTAATATAGCATTTCCTCTTTACAAGAGTAAAAACAATGAGTTTATATTTTGATCAAGTAGCTAAACAATGAAATCTGAATCCACATAATTTTTAACTCCCTTTCCATTCTCATTAAAAATAACTCCATGGAAAATAAACCAAGAATAAATCTAGGAATTTAATGTTAAAATCCTGGGCAACAAATGCATCTTTCTGACAACTAAACTACATTATTTATCTAGATCTTAATACCCTGTGTACAGTACAAAGGACATAGCAATGGTCAGGCTACCAACGCTCTATTTGTCATTTACTTGAGGTCTGAAGCTACCCAGGCACCTTCCGATCTCCTCACAGGCTGCTCCATCTCATTCACCTCCCAAATGCTTCTCTCTAAATGTCACCACAAGAGCCCTCCGACCCCGCTTTGATAAAGTGGTCCAGCAAGGCTGAGCTTGACCTGCACACCTTTATCATCTACACAAGCACCGTGCTCCTGTAAAACAAAACAACCCAAAAGCCCGGGTGAACATCCCAGCGCGGGCCTCCCGCGCCACATTTCCTGCCAATTGTTCCGTGTTTCGTCTGCTGGAGCCACGCGCGGGCTGGGGAACGTCACCGTGTCTGCCACGGGAGCCCCAGTGAGAAGCAGCCCCCTGTTATCAGCGTGGGTGACATCAGTTCAGCTGTCACAACCCATCCCGGAGCGGCCTCAGCAGCAGGGAGATGCCGCGGCTGCCCTGCCGCCCTCCCCTCTCGTGTCCCCTTCCCTGTTTGCCCACATGGAGGAAGGCACTGACGAGTGCCCTGCACTCCGAACTGGCAGGGGCTGGACAGCCTGACCCCAGATTCTTTCTTGTCAGAACTTCAAAAAAGGAAAGAAAAAGAAAAAAAACCCAACCCAGAACAACCCCCAGGACGCACTGGCTGTGTAGGAGGGTGTTTGCAATTCCATCAACACCTAACACTTCCCATCCCTGGACGTCTCCAAGGCCAGGCTGGACGGGGCTTGCAGCAACCTGGGCTAGTGGAAGGTGTCCTGCCCGTGGCAGGGGGTGGAATGAGATGGGATTTAAGGTCCCTTCCAACCCAAACCATTCCACGACTCCACGATCAGAAACAGCACAGCTGAGGGGAGCTCTCCTGTCAAACAGCGTGTGCCAGGCTTATGCCCCTCTCCCCAGAGGCAGCTGCTGGGAGGGTGGGTATCTGTTCCTAGGGATGGGGAGGCTGTTCATCCACGTGCCCTCACGGCCAGGGCTCCGTACACCCCACCCACCCCGCTATTATCTCCAGAATGTTGCTGAGCTTTCCATAAATACAGCTGAAAGGGGGAGAGGTGGGAGGCAGCCAAGCATGAAGGATTTGGGAAGAACGTTGGCATCAACTTCTGAGGTGTGTTTGATTATTGTGTACTTCAAGGACACAACTTGTCACCATGAAACACACAAATCAGCAAGTTAACTATAATTAGGAGTAAGCAGTTCTGCTGGTTAATTAGAGAGAGGCAGCAAGCACAGATGCTTCACCCTGCTATGGGGAAATGGGTGAAGGGGTTGGGATCACTCACGCACTCACCTACCAG
This sequence comes from Cnemophilus loriae, assembly GCA_013397755.1. NCBI lineage: Eukaryota > Metazoa > Chordata > Aves > Passeriformes > Corvidae > Cnemophilus > Cnemophilus loriae. The sequence goes on from VZTF01009288.1 coordinate 218,840, forward strand.
TGCACAAGTTTTAAATATTATTTCTTTGTATTATGAAAAAAATCCGGAATATTCATTTCTTTTTCCACCAGAAATCCTGGGCACATGTGATTGTGAGCGTACTAAAGGAAACATTTAACTCATTATGTTTAATTAGTTTCAGCAAGTTCCACTTTGCTTTAATCCAAAAGAGATGAAACTGAAATCTCAGATAGTTGTTCAAACAGGTATTAGAGAGTATCTTAGATGACTTACTTAATTCCTAAAATATAAGGCAAAGCAAATCATATGAGTAAACAATTTATTGCTCAATTTACACTTTGATTTAATGAGATATAAAACCTCTTATTGCTTAAGGCTGCTGAAGTATTTACTTGAAATCTGATCATTAAAGAATGAATCATGATCTTATCAATCTTCTGTGATATTTTTAGTTATTTCAGTACACTAACATGCCAGTGTTTTCCCTGTACAAAAAAAAAACCCTTTTTAAGTTACATTTATAGATATGTTTCGACCTAGCACAATGATAAATAAAAAATCTTGATTTACAGTAGCAAAACGTACACCACAGTACTTTCGGAAATATTTCAAGCTCACAGATCTTGTGCAAATTCCATTAGCTTTAATTATTTATTAGCAGTAGATTTAGATTACTGTTCTTGACCTATTTTTCAGTGTATGGACCCACCCAGCAAGAAGTGAAAAAATATTCCATTTGTGAAGGGCTGATTCAGTGAGCGCAGCCTTCGGCTTCGAGTGGAACACGCAGCAAAACCCCGGGCACTGTAATTCGGGGGGACAGAGGTTACAAAGCAGGGCCTGCAGAATAAACACTGACAGGGGTTCCTTGAAAAGAGATGCAAGTTTTGCTGTTTGACCACTTCAGAGAACTTTGCAAGACCGCAGCCACGTGACAATCCCAAAGGAAGGGACAGCAGACGCACGGAGAAGTTTCAAGAGTTTCTTTGTGGAAATTCCCTGGTTTCTACCAAACTCCAAAGACCACGTGGCTCCTACTCAGCCATGGGGAAACAGGTCAGGAAGGAGAATTTTGGGGCTGGTCCTGGGGCCCCTTCCAGTGGCAAGGTGCAAACTGTGCTCTTCCCAAGCTGGGGAAAACGGGAGCGTCTGGGAAGGAGCCTCCTCGCCACGCTGGGACTTTGCTTTCAGTGGAATTTGCCCGAGTCTTAATGGAATCCTCTCATGGTTTCTTCCAAGTTCAAATAAACAAAAAGCTCACAGGTTTACTCTGGGCCTGTGCAGCCACGTCCAAACAGCCTGGGGACCTTCACAACTGTTTAAAAAGCCACCCTGCCAGAGAGGAACTGTTGCACCCATATATATGTATGGAAGTGTGTGTATATATACATACACTACACAGAATAGAAAGAGGATTTTTTTAACTAACTTTACAAATTAATGTGGTGAACTGAGCTTTTTAGCATCATGTGACAACTCTGATGTCATTTATAAACCAGTGAGTTAACAGTGGCTAGGAAAGACATTGAACAGGAGCTATTCAGAACTTTAAAAGTAGAGTTGCTAGGAAACAAAAAAATTAGTTCAAAAAAAAATGGTTCAGGTGGAGCTTTGGAAGGAGCTAATTCTAATGAAATGAAAGCCTGGTCACTAAAGTTCCAGTAGGGGAAAAAAAGGAAAGGATGACTTGTGTAACAGTTCTTCAATACACACAGAAAATCAAACACCACTTTTAAGAAACATATAAATTTAAAAGGCTTCCCACTGGGTAATGGCTCCATGGAGATTCTCCCTCCTGCTCTCTTGTTAAACCCTGTGGTCTCTGCTGAAGGCTTGAAGTGACACCAAACATGCCATGACAGACCCTTGTCATGGGAAAAACCACATCTGCATCATCCCAGGTCAGCAGAACTCCTTATTTATGTAATGAAAACCCATCTGATACACTAAGTAAGTATTTCAGAACCTCTGAGGTGCACTGTTCTTGCCAGCAGGACAACCACGGGTGAGTGAAATCCAGGAATTGCCATTCCTAGCTTAGGCCAGTATCCCTACATAGAGGAAAGATAATTAGAGCTTCTTTAAGTACCTGCAGATGTTATTAGATGAGTCCATATGTCCAAAAAAATGGGAAGCAAACTGACTGCTTAGTTGTGCATCCCAATAAAGTTTCACATCCCAAAAATCAGCCTCACCTATATTTGTTGAATTTTGACCAGAACTGCTCTGCCCCTCCATAAATTCCATGTTGTTCCACAAGTTCTCTGCCCCTGTGATTTGAGTTTTCCAGTGAAAAAGATCCCGAACACGCCTCTCAAATCACATCCTGAAGGATTTCATCCTCCATCCACTGCATTTCCCACTCTGAAAGTCTGTGGAGAAAGTGTTCCTAACACTCCCCTGGTTATCCAGAATCACAGCCTGCAGATCAGAGGTTTCTCTTCACCGTAAAATGGGGAACTTCTGAAAAAAGGTAATTATTATGAGCCCTAAAAAATTAACGTGTCTAATGAGAGGCTAATGACAGGGGCCATGACTCTGCAGAAGAGGCACCTAAGTGCTGTGGTCCAATTATCAACACCAGTTCAAACACAGCCTAATGCTTCACACGGTGGATTTAGAAAGAAGAATATTTAATGTGAAACCATAATTGCAGCCGTAATTTTCCGTATTCCCTCCACACAAGCAGTGCTGGAATCACAGTGCACTCTACTTCAGCCTTCTGGGATGATGGATCACGAGCTGGCGCTGTCTGGGAGCACGGGGCTCGTGGGACTGGGACTTCTCCTCAGTCTCAAGGAAAAGATGGGTAGAACCATTCAGAAATCGTGAATTCCAATGTACTGCTTCATTTAGGAAAAGTGAGATTACTAAAAAACATTCATGTTTTAAAACCTGTTACTGGTTTCCACAACGCAAGGATCTCGTTTTGAAGTCAAATAAAGTTTCCAAGAAGAATAATTGTGTGTTAAATGTAATAACGAGGAGCCAGGCTTCATCCTCACGGATCCTTACAGGCCATCTGTAAACTGGGGAGGAGCCACTGCTGGGACATCAGGTATTGCAAAATTGTTTTCCTTACTTATCCTTTACACACAGATTACAGATGGAGCTGTGAGCAGCCCGCGCATTAATCACACTCTGACATACCTGCATGTAGGAACACAGGTATATTTACTGATTTCTATCGTTACAGTCAGCCTTTTGCTTTCATTTCAATGCAAGAAAATCCAATACTACGCAATCCTCTGATAATCTTTTTATAAGATTTTCTTCTTAATCTTGATCCTGACCATCCAGTTTTATTCAAAAGCCAGTTGCTCCTACACGAAACAAGTTGTTTCATGAGGACTTGAGTAAAAAGCCTGCTGTCCTGCAAATACATGTCCTATATTTGCTAAAACTCTCATGACCATCCTCTTTGCTGTCTTTATGTTCTTTGTGACTTCTTCCATGCGGGGAGTCAGCTGACATCACAACTTCAGATTCCAACAAAGATGAGAAATTCAAAGGGAAAAAAAAAAATTGACAACCTCAAAAACATCAGGATACAGACCCAAAGGTTTTACTACATCTAATTTAGCATACCTGGTAAAAACACCTTGAAATTAATCTAACTGTCATCCTGCTGACCTAAATAAAAAAACACAGCACAGAGCTTTTCATGTTGCTTCAGTGAGTGAAGCAATTTGGAGAAAACAAACTTTTGCTGCCTTTACACTTCCTGGCAAAATTCCTATGGAAACAGGCTCGGGCCCATAATGCACATGCTTTGGGAGCACACAGTAGAGAGAAATGAATCATCCAGATGAAAGAAAGCAAGAGCTCACTACAGACTTATTCAATACATTTACTGTTTGTTAGTTGAACTTCAGAAATAAAAAAACCCACATGAAGCGCTTTTGAGCAGCAGCATCCCCTCACAACTGTCTCAGCTGGGATCAATTCCCAAATTCATGTGTCGAACTGTGAACTGTTCCAGTGTTTGGAGGGGGTGGGGAGAGAAAGGAGATAAAAAGACCAGGAAAAGGAACCCAGAGGATGGAAGATCAGGAAGGGAGACACGGGGAGCCGGAGCGAGCGGTCCCCGTTCGCGGGCGCTGCTGAAGCACAATCAGCTCGATGGCAGATTAAAACGAGACACACTTGTATAATAATAAATCAGCAGAATTAACACAGGCTTATCTTCTACCAACTTAGAAGGGGGAGGTGACAAATTGCACTTGAGGACAAACAGTTTGACTGTTGCCAGCATAAGCCGAGCGTCTATAGGAAATGGCTAAATTTAGACAGCCAGCTTTTGATGAGAGCAACGGAAATTAATTCAAGTTTTTTGTCTGTGTTTTGTGTTTTGTTTTTTTTTTTTTTAAGAGCTCTAGAATGTTACTCATCTCTTGAAACTCTTACCAAAAGAAGAGACTTCTTAATGTACCATCCTCCCTGCCTACTCCCTCCTACTCTTCCCCCTATAAAAGGAAGAATTGCTCCTTTGGGCTACACCAATTTAGGAACTTAATGCAGTTTAACAAATTCCCTATCTCTTGGCTGGAGCTGTTTGGCTCCGACAGATGAATCAGAGAAGTCCATAAACGTCTGGAGGATTCCCACAGACTTTTTCTTGGATGACTATATATGGCAACTACAGATCAAGTTATCTGCCATCGTTTTAATCTAAGCTTCAAACTTTTTACCTTATTCCTGGCTTTGTGGCAAACTTCCCTCAGCTGCTAAATTAGACACAAACTGACAACTACTTTTCTCAAAAGCGGTTTCCCACTCATTGCAAGGCAGTAAAAAAAACTTGGATTAAGATACACTTAACTAAAAATTAACTTTTGTCAGTGCCTCCTGCCTCTCAGCAATACATGTCTGTGAGGAGTGACCCAGACTGTGATTGCTGTGCTGCTCGGGTTCTCATTCACACTATTCTGCTGTCATTGAAGGTGCACCTCACCAAACAGCAGATGTTTTCCATCACTTATTACCTGAAATACCAAGTAACACCAAGTGCCATGAGAAGTCAAGCACAAACTGGCAATAGAAGCACAATCCACACTTAAAAAAAAAAAAGGTCAAGAATGCCCGACTGATGTACAGAGGGACTTACAAAGGAATTCCAGCAATGCCTGCAACACCCTCTATCCACAGAAATACTCAATAAACTTCTTCCTATCACCATCTTTTATACATCTGATCATTTTTAGAAGTGCATACATCAAAGCCAGCAGCATGTGATACAATAGTGAAGGCTTTTAGCTGCATCCAAAACCTTCTCCGTGCATCCAAAGCAAAGGGTACACCAAGTTCAAGCACCTTCTTTAAGCTAAATATTCCTAACACGCCTCAAAATGGACATCCAGGGCCACTGAGGGCTCAGGGCAGGAGCTGCTCAAAGCCAGGAGTGAAACACAGTGAGCAAACTTCAAAGACTGCAAGCAAACACTGAGTTTTGGTCGCAAAAAACACTAAAGGGCTCACTTTGAAATGACATTTAAAGCAAAGATCCACAGCCAGCCTCTTCCTGGGCATGAGTCTACAAAGAATGGTTCCAGTGAAACCTCAGCAGATGATGAAGGTCGCTCTGAACAGTGGGGCAGAGTCACAGAGGGCTGAGAGCTGCCAACACAAAATGTAAGCACGGTCATGCTCCGTCCTGTGAAGCACTCTTAGGAAATGCAGATAAAATAGTGAAAGAAAAAGCTACTGTTCAGAGGAGATTCTATCTTACCCAGCTGCTTATTAACACCGTGCAGTGAAAACAAGTTATTTTAAATTCCTAAAGGCACACTGTGTCTGGAAATGCAATGTTTGAATAAGCACTCCTAAGACCCAAAGCATATCGAGTTTTCCCACCTGACTACAACCTTATAAATGCTGACATTTCTGAACCACCGAGCTCCCTCTTAGCCAGGTCAGGACAGACACTGAGGACCACCACGAGGGGGGTGGAGGGGAGGTAAAACTGGGCAAGTGACATCATGGAATCTCCAAACTGGTATTGATTAATCAAGCAACTTATCTGATTTTATAACTTCCATTTGCTGGATCCTGATCATCCGCTTATAAAAAGATGTAATTCTTCATTTTTAAAATTGATTTTGGAATGGCTTGTGCAGCATTTGATCCGTAAGACCTGAGGACTGAGATATTCCCCACGCCGTGGATTTACACATGCCACGGATCCATCAAAACAGGCAAGATTATTTTTGACGCCGCTCCCGGAGTTTGTATGAGAACAAGGAAACATTTCGGTGCCATCATCAGATAGTGGAAGCATAAACAACTGTTAGCACCTCTGGGGAGAGAGCAGGTATCATTCAGCTGCATTCCATGTGTGGTTTTTCCCTAGGGTAGATGTAGGGAAAGGACTGCCCGACAAAAACTCCTGCTGGGTCAAGTTCCAGCTGCACCGGCTGCGAGTGTGACTCCACGGACCAGCTCTGGGCACTGCCACCTGATTTTTTCCAGCCTTGTCAGACCTCGAATCTGACTTTTCAGGGTGGTTCTTCCAGCTGACCTGCTGGATCAGCTCCCTGAGCTGTGCTCCCACCAGATTCCCGGCTGGAGCAGGGATTCCTCAGGCTTGCTGGCCACTCAGCACAAGCCTCCTGCTCCCTATTCCCCCAACCCCGAGTGCTCAGCACCCTCCTTTTGACCAGGAGTTCACTTTTGGGATAAGGAGGCCATTAGTGGGATCCAAACCAGCCAAGGTCATTCCCCCATAAACAATCTGTCCAGTATTTCCTCAAGGACTTTGCTCTCTCCCATTTTTCTGCCCAATTTTTTCGACAGCTTTAAACTGATGCTCGGGAGCGTTTCCCATTAAAAACCAGCACCCTGAAGTGTGTGATATGTTCCTAAAACATAAATATTTGCCAGATTGTCATACAGAAATACTTAATTACCTTTTGAGTAAGTGAGTAAAATACAAAAATTTAGTTTGCAACAGCATGAAACACTCCTGAAAGTGTGAAAATTATTGCTCGTTTTCATGTAAACTGGAATATTAAAGTATAAATCACACTGTTTACATTAACTGATCAGAAGAATTCCAGTTGATTCGAGTAGGAAGCTGGAATTATTCACATTTTTTTTTCTCAACCCGGGTCTGTTAACGAACAGCTTTTTCACCCCTTATCAGCTGCACAAACAACAATGGATTTTAAATCAACTAAATGACCTGTGAACTTCTCCTAAATGGGGGGCACATAATTCAAGGCAGCCGAGAAAGTTTTGCCGGAGTCAGGAGGGCTCCTCGGAGGGGCACATGTGGAGAGAGTTAAAGCTTCAAACCGCTATTTTCTGCCCCCTGCACCCCCCCAACTCAAGTGTCAGCTGTGATAAGCCAAAATTAACAACCCTACATTGAACCACTTCAAATGAAGGGGAAAAAAAATTTCTTCTTGCTATTCTAGGTATTTTAAGTTGCATATGAGCACGGTGGCTAAATATAGACAGTGACAACAAGAGACAGCATTGTCCCTTTGGGCACATTGAATATTATCTCAGAATTCCCATCTTCCTGGGCTGAGCCTCCAGTGTTGGGCTGGGGCTTTTTTTCGGTTGTTTTTCTTACTTAGCAAAATGGGTATTAACCCCTACTTCATTTTAGATGGAGCAGTTTAACAAAAAGTGTATTTAAGGGAAAAAAAAAGGAAACCCCGATTCTGCAAAAGCACCAGAAAGCTTTCCAATAATTTCCCCAGCTCTGTTACTGCACATAGAGCAGACACCTCTGCTTTCAGAGAGGACGGTTACTTTGTTTTTAAAACTAGGAGGGCATCCATATGAAGCTTTTGCAGGTTATAAACCACAAAGCCAAGCTGGTATTTTCGGATGCAAAACTGTCTTTTTCTCCAGGAGTCACACGCTTCACTTCCAGGTTTCAATCAGAAGTGTAAGGGACAAAATCAGTAATTATTAGTTTCAAAACACTTCCTAGGAGTGCAGCTACATCGTCTGGAAACCGGCAGACTCACACGAGCCTTTAATATTGAACAGGACCAGACTTTCAGAGGACACGGCCGCTCCTGACTTCTGCAGTATTTAAATACCACTGAGTGACACGAACGTTTCTGCTTAATGTACCCAGTGCACTCAGAACATTGACAACACTTCATTTTTAAGCCAGCTTCTATATAAAGTTTAATTTTTAAAGCCATCTATAAATTATCAATGACATCTGTTCTGAAAAATGTCAATTCCTATTCCTTAGGCTGGCAGAATCCATCTATTTTGTGTAACGTCCTCTTCATATTCGAGCCATTTTAAAGCTCTATTGACATATGGTTTTCAAGGGAGATATTGCTCTTGTAGGATTTCATTATTAAGACAAGTCTTGCTCTAATGTAAGGATGGCAATAAATACACACAACTGTTCTGGACTACATCCCCTGGCTCTGACTCCCAAAGGCTTGAGAAGTGAGAGGCCCAGACACCCCACAAACACCGCAGTGCAAGGCAGCCCTTCCACGTCACACAAACCCGCGGTGACAGGAGCAAGCAGAAACCAGTTTGGATTTAATCTCCTGATCGAGAAATCGTGGGGGCCTCATCATCTGCAACTGCAACTCACACTCTTGTTTATTGTGACAATGTACAAGCACGGGGCTGTCACCACGGACCCATCCCCTCAGCCAAACCCTGATTTTGGTTGTTCCAGTCCACCTCATTGCACAACACAGGCACAATTTAGCACGTCAGTCTTTCATTTCTCCAGCTGTTGGGCGCTGACACTGTGGCTCGTTAAAATGCAATCAGGGTTGTTTTTATGCCCTTATGACGTTACAAAAGGAGGGATAAAAATAATTTTCAAATGTCCACGGTCATCTTCCAAACCCTGTACAATACACAGTGCTTCCACTTTTTAAAGAATACACACATTAAAAACATCTCATCTTTGTACACACATTAAAAACATCTCATCTTTGTTTTCAAGTCTAATACACTCTTTTTGCTCCTAATACACTCTTTTTGCCTCTTTGCATTCCCTCACCATTAAGTTACTGAGCTCCTGTCTCAGAGGCATCACCTAAAATCAAAAATAGGTTTCAAGCAAGTTTAATCTTGAAGCAACAATTGCACCACGTGCTTTGGTTCTATATGAACATATAAACTGTCACCAAGTTCTCTCACAATATTTGTCATTCAGCAGCAAAACAGACACTGCCTGCTTGTGACTCTGTACTTGTGGAGCAGCATCTGCTGGATGCTGAAATCCTGCTTTCTGGTCATGGCAAACATAAATCAAAGAAAAAAACCTGCTCTATTAAATCTATTTGCTCTGGGAGAACAGGGATTTATCATCCTGTAAAACAAGTGGTCAATAAGATTCAGAAGTGCTTAGAACAGACCTTGATGAATCGGGATGCCACAGGTGACACTGAAATTGTATTTGAAAGGAATCCACGAGCAGAAAGGTGAATGCTCTATTTATTTCAGTCTATAGACAGGCTGGGGATGAAAAGCATCACAAACATAGTAGGATTTTCCCTCTGCATCCCCTCGGGGAGGATCCTTAACAGACTGTCCCAAGGGGCAAAAGCAGTAAGAGAAGACACAGGGCTGCTTTAAGTAAATCTAAAATGGATATTCTTTAGAGAGCCATCACAGAACAAACTTCCAGGAGTTTTTCAACACCACACAAGCCTTGAGCAAGTGCAAAAACCAAGTTTCAGCAGCAGCAAGATCAGGTCAGGTCCAGGGGCCCCGCAGGGAACCCGCGGAGTCGGGAGACAATTCACTGGCGAATCCCATGTAATGACTCAGGAATGGCTGGGCATAATCCCTGCCTCACATCACATGATGATTCCCAGCACAAAAGGGAGCTTGGTTTCTCACCCAGGACAAGAATTTGGTCCCAAAGGACAGAAAGGAAGCTTAAATAGCACAACCACGTAATTAATGAGATGAATATAGGTGTATTGTAATGGCAACTTCGGGAGTTATTAAATTAACCACAGACTAATCCCTTTTTTTTGCTGTTTTTGAACAGAGGAATCCAATTCCGCTGCTTTTTATGTTTGAATGTTGTTCCAGCAACTTAAACGTTGTGTGGAATCAACATCCTTCCCTCACACAATGACCAGTTTCACTGCAGCACACAAAATACTCCCAAAATGATAAAAACTTCTATCTCCCACGGCGTCCAGCCAGCCAGAGGCTGAACTTGGATGGCAAAGCTGCATCTGGTTTCACTTTCCAGTAACAAAACAAAACTCACAGGCACCATTCATTATCTACGAGGTCCAACACGAAGGCTTTCAAATACACTTTCAGAACTAATTAAATGCTTGTTTAAAGCTGAAGTGAATGTAAACGCTAAACTGAAAGTGAACTGATTAACTTGCAGCGTTTTGTGCCTGATTATCTCAGTGAAGAATGAGCTCCTGGCACTCCAGCCTTGCGCTGGAGGATCAATTTCCTGTTCACATCAAGGCGGCTGAGGAAACCTTCCCCACATTTGATTCGACTTAAATTCAAGTGTCTGCTTTGCCTTGGACACGGCACTAGACACACAGAATATTTTCGGACTGGGTAGGATAATGTTTTAAATTTAGGGGCTAAACTGTGTCACTTTTGCTGTTAGACTTGAGGCCAAAATTCAAGGATTCTCAAGGCAGCCAGACCTCTCTCTCCCTTTCACCTGAGGGCACAGACCCCACGGCAGCTCCTCACAGGAGTTCCACACCTTGTTTAGGTTTAAATTTTAACTCAGCAACACACACCGGTGAGATCTGCCCGTTCTCTGGATTCGATGTGGCTGAGGAGGGAAATGAGATTCATAAGCTGCAGCCTTCATTCAGTTCCAAAGTATTATCTAGTAGCTAAAAAAAGACGTCATTTGCTCCTACTACTGTTCCTTTTGCCAGTTCCTTATAAAGCCAGCCTGTCTTGCATCTTTGATGTCAGGAACTCCGTTTTTTAAGTCCTACAACAATCATATATTGTTTATTTCTGTGCTTCTTTCACACAACGGTGAAAATTCCTAGATTTTATAAACTTGTATTCCAGTAACACGAAGACAAATCCAGGACATTCAAGCTCCCTCCGCGCTGGCCTCTGCCAGGAGAGGATGCAGCCTTGTATCAGACAGGATATAAGAGCCCAGACAGATGCAGTCTGAGGGAGAGGTACAACCAACGAGCATTCAAAGGGAAAACAGGAGAGGCCGCCTCTCCCGAGAGCCAGGAGACATTTTTACACAGCATTCTTCACTGGGAACATCACGGGATAAAAAAATAAATGAGCCCAGTGTTTGCACTTCGATAGATATCCAGTTTCAGGCTGTGACAGAAGAGGCAGCACAACCCAAATTAAAAGCACTGCTAACAGCACCCGTTGCTCTTTTATTGTGGTTGTTACAAGTCACATTAGTATAAATTTGTGAAGTGTTTTAACGCTTTTTCATTTGAGCTTAATTAATTTTCATAGGAGTTTCAGCTTAATTAATTTTCATAGAAGTTTGAGCTTAATTAATTTTCATAGAAGTTTGATGATTTTCTCATTTGTTGTTGAAATCACAACACGAGCTTTCCATATGCAAGGCAAATATAGTAATATCAGCTCAAAAAGTCATTTTTGGACTTGTTTTTGTATTTCACAACCAAAAATACTTCCAGTGTAAACTGTTAACCGAAGCTCTGACAAGTTTTATTATAAATATTCCTAGCTTTAAAGAGAAATTTGAATATATTCACTTAGTGTATGTTCAAGACAGTTTAGGTCTGACAGCTTCAGATTATGCCTCATTTATATGGAGCAGTGATCAAACTCGTTAATATGTGAGAGAACTGCAGAGGCAGAGGATTGTGAATCAAACAGCATGAGCAAAGTTGTCGAGGAACATGAATAGCTTATGAGGATTTACTTAAGGTGATAGTTTTCGTGGTCCCCCGTGCCAAGGTTTGTGGAGGAGATGAATAAGCAGGGAGGAGGTGGGAGCAGCAGTCCTCGGGCGAGGCGAGGCTGCGCCGACGCCGGCGCCGCGCTGCCTTAAGCCAAGGAGGAAGCTCTTAATCTGCCCATAATTCACCCCATGTGTTCCCAGCGATAGGACCCTCTCCACTCAGCCAAGGTGAGCCATTTGACACGACAGGTAAAGCCTGCTCACAACTTTCCTCCCGTCGGCTTTCACACCGCCAAGTGTTGTCTGCGCCGCGACGGCTCAATAATTTAAGAAGCGTTCGTGCAGGGGAAAATCAAATCTCACTGTGAAGCAGCGTCTCCTTAAGATTCATTTAATCTCCTGATAACACAAGCTGTGCACACACAATCACTGAAGATGATAATCTCCTGTATGTAACACTAAGTCTACTATTATTCCATTTATTAAAAAGTGCTATAATAATGTTTTGTGCATACATGTACTAAAAAGACAAGTGGATTAGGAGATGGAAATTCAGGGTGCTTCTTCCTTACAGCATACGGCTGCCTAATACCTCCACTTTCTTATGTACAGACGTGGCTTAGCATGTTTTGCATGAGAGCTCTGCCAACAGCAGCTCCTCCAGCAAGAGCCAGAGGCCCCCACACCTCTGATTTTTGGGGGAAGGATAACCTCAGATCACAGACATGCTCACTCGTTATCGTTTGTTCTTTTTCCTAAGTAAATAAATCATCGGCAGATGCAACTATTAGGGAAAAAGGGAGTGCTGATTGATTTGGCATAGACCCTTGCATTTCTGACAAAAACCACCGGTTACTGCTGTCCAAAACGTGCTCATCAAAGCGACCACATTTAATCTTTAAGAGGTATGGGCTGGTTTTGAACCAAAAGACAGAGAAATAAGAAATCTCTTATCAATACTCTCCAATCAACCACTTCCTAAGAGCCGTTCGAGTCACGAGGAAGCACTAACTCAGATGTTACCGTCCACGCACAGCCCGACAGAGGGACTGTGTGAATCAGAGAACACGGTCATTACCAGGACTGTTCCATTTCTGTTCGCAGTCTCCAATCCCCACGCGCTGCCCGGGGCAGCGGCCAGGGAGGAGCTGCCCTGCTGCACACACGGACGGAGCTGAGCCTCTCTGGGAGCCACCCCGGGCTCCTGAGCACCCCAAAGCCACGGCAGCACACACGGGACACTTCCCTCAGGGACGAGGCACGGAATGCTCGGGACTGAGCCGCACATGCGCCCCTGGCTCTGCCCGGGATTTCCTGTTCAGACCAGGGCACCAGACAGAAATCCTGGGCTGGGAGCCAACCTCCTACAATTCTGCCTGGACAACATTTCCAGGCCAAAAGGAGGAAGAGAGAAAGAGAGAAAAAGACAGAAAGAGAGAAAGAGAGAGAGGAAGAGAGAAAAAGAGAGAGAGAAAGCAAAAGAAAGAGAGAGAAAGGAAGAGAGAAAGAGAAAGAAAGAGAGAGAGAAAAAGAAACAAAGAGAGCAAGAAAAAGAGAGAGAGAGAAAGAAAAACAAAGAAAGAAAAAGAGAGCAAGAAAGAAAGAGAAAGAGAGAGAGAGAAAGAAAGAAAGAAAGAAAGAAAAAGAAAGAAAGAAAGAAAGAAAGAAAGAAAGAAAGAAAGAAAGAAAGAAAGAAAGAAAGAAAGAAAGAAAGAAAGAAAGAAAGAAAGAAAGAAAGAAAGAAAGAAAGAAAGAAAGAAAGAAAGAAAGAAAGAAAGAAAGAAAGAAAGAAAGAAAGAAAGAAAGAAAGAAAGAAAGAAAGAAAGAAAGAAAGAAAGAAAGAAAGAAAGAAAGAAAGAAAGAAAGAAAGAAAGAAAGAAAGAAAGAAAGAAAGAAAGAAAGAAAGAAAGAAAGAAAGAAAGAAAGAAAGAAAGAAAGAAAGAAAGAAAGAAAGAAAGAAAGAAAGAAAGAAAGAAAGAAAGAAAGAAAGAAAGAAAGAAAGAAAGAAAGAAAGAAAGAAAGAAAGAAAGAAAGAAAGAAAGAAAGAAAGAAAGAAAGAAAGAAAGAAAGAAAGAAAGAAAGAAAGAAAGAAAGAAAGAAAGAAAGAAAGAAAGAAAGAAAGAAAGAAAGAAAGAAAGAAAGAAAGAAAGAAAGAAAGAAAGAAAGAAAGAAAGAAAGAAAGAAAGAAAGAAAGAAAGAAAGAAAGAAAGAAAGAAAGAAAGAAAGAAAGAAAGAAAGAAAGAAAGAAAGAAAGAAAGAAAGAAAGAAAGAAAGAAAGAAAGAAAGAAAGAAAGAAAGAAAGAAAGAAAATAGTAATCTTTTTTCTTTTAAGTTGTAGAACGCCAGGCGTATTTTAGCACCGACTGTATCTGTTTATTTCTTCATGTCATCTCTGTGAACTTTGAGGAACCAGAGCTGTAGTTAAAGACAACACACGCTCAAGTGCAAGTTACTTCTGTTCCGTGTGTGCGTGCAGATCTCCTGATCCTCCCTCTGCCTTCTCTCCCACTCCTCCCTCAGCTGGAAGTTAACTCTGGCTGCATTAGCACAGTATTCCTAGGGGCAAGAGCCAGTAAATAAAGTTTATTAACATCCCTCAGCACTGACTTCAAACCGCTGTGGGCTCTCACTCACCCGTGGGCTGATCCCACTTCTACGGCTGCTTATGCAGACATCTCCACCTGACCACTCTTTTGTAGCAGAGAATTGATGGCAATCACATCTCGAATTTTTCAGTCAAGTGGTACTCAGAAACTACTGCCAAAAGGCCTCTTCTGAATTACTCTGATGGCAACTTTCTCATTACACGAGCTGTGTAAAGCTGGTCCCAGCAAGCTCTTTTAAATTATAACCCACACCACACTTACTGGAGATGGGTTTTCTGCTGAATTTTCCTGCCTAAGCTCCATAGCACAAACTGCTAGAAACTGGTTCCAGGTAACTTATTAAACACCACAGTTGATATATGTGAAATGGCTTTCCCAACCATCTTAACCTTTTCCGACCTTTCCTGTCCTTGTGAACGGCCACACTGAGTTCCAGCCCTGGTCTCTGGGTGTTCTCAGTGCTTTATCTCTGTTAGCAGTGGTGCAGGGCCACACGAATTGCTGTAATGTGCCATTTCCTGACGTTAAGCCAAAAGGGGAAAAGTAAAGGGCAGGATTTCTGATGCATTTCTTCACGATTTTGAATACAAGCCATTAGCAGAACAACGAGAAAAATTAGGGTAATATTAAATTAACCAACTCGGATTTTTAACGTGGTATTTCATCCCAGCAACCTCACTGCTTTATAAAAAATACAGTTCACTAGTGGTCTGCAGTCAAGGTATGCAATAACCACATTCAGGTCCAAATCTTGTAGGATACAGAGAAGTCTCAGGACACTAAGATTGAGTAAGTAGCAATCTCTCGTGCTTCCAAGGAGAAAAAGGATTTTGAAAGCATTATATCATTTTTTAGAGTAAGAGTTCTTTTCAAAATTAAAAAAAATTAAATTAAAAAATTTAATCCTATGATCTGCGCAATTCGGTTTCGAACAATTAAAGTCTCTTAGGAAATAGCTGCTGTTTTCAACTTGAAGCCCGTGTATTTTAACTGTGTGTCAGTAACATGATTTATCATAGAAGGATTTGTGAAAAGCCAAATACTCATTTTGCCAATAGCAGCAGCATTTTGAAGTCCAGCAATGGCCTCACACCCACAAGCTGTGGAGGAAGACAGACCTGGCTGTGATCCCTCCCTTCACTCATGCCCCTTTAACCTCCGATTTTCTTCCTCTTCCTGCTTTTAAATGGAGCTTAAAGTGACTCTTGATCCAAATATTACATGTAAACCTTAGTAGAGAACATTCAGAAGTGGTAATTACTAACCGTTTCCCTCGATAATTAGCTTATAAAAAGGTGTCTTTTTAATGTGGATTGCCAAACTCTCCACTAATCATCTCACACCACTTCCCCACAGTAACAATTATTGAAAAACAGTTTAAAAACGCATAAACAAGAGCATTTAGCCCTCATTTACTTTAGACCAAACGTCAATAAAACCTCAAGACACTGCGGACTGGCTGCATTCAGAAACCCAAAGCAAAGAAACCGCTGGGGCTGGACTGGAGCTGCCTGTTTAACTTCAAATCGTTGCTTTCCCCACTGCTACTGCTCTTCCCAGCTTTCCGGGACCTCCAGCTCCAGCAGCACGAGGGAAGGAAGCCCAGCCTGCCAGAGCTCACTGCAACAGGAGGCTCGGTGCGTTTTCGACCCGGGGAACAGCCAAGAACTTCTGTGTTTATCCTGCTCAGTTGTTCTCACCGAGTTTCTGCAGCACTTTCCCATCTCCAGCGCACCTGGGAAAATAGGTTGAGTCTCCTCCAGCTCCGGCTTTGTCCTGGGAAGAGCAGCGGTGCCGCCTCTGCTCGG
Organism: Cnemophilus loriae; assembly: GCA_013397755.1. NCBI lineage: Eukaryota > Metazoa > Chordata > Aves > Passeriformes > Corvidae > Cnemophilus > Cnemophilus loriae. Next base: position 235,063 of record VZTF01009288.1, read on the forward strand.
GCTGAGGCGGGGAAGGTGGAGGGAGCTGAAAGGCAGCTCTATATCCAGTACACACACAGCAATTTGTTACTGTGAAAAACCATCTGTTTCTCGGTATTACAATCCTCAGAGGGGAAATTATAGCTAGCGTTCAACATAAAACATCAATTTAAACCATCAACTATTCATAATTTCAATTCTTTATTGGAAACCAAGGACATAAATGTCAGGGAATAAAGCAATATTTCTTTTATTAACTGTTCCATTCATCTGGCTATTAAATAAAACCAGGACCTTAATAAATAGCATTAGCCTTTGTACTGACAGCCACCCCAACTAGCACCATAATTCTAAATAAAATGCATTATATTTCTAGTTTTAAAGTAAAAATCAGGATTAAAAAGCATGTAAAAACATATTCATAGAGTATTTTTGCAATGTTGCTGCTACTGTGTAGTTAAATGCTTTAACAAACAATACTGACCAAATAACCCCCCCTTCTATTTATCTGCAAGTTTCCAGTCAACCACCTCCCTCCTGATGATATTCTACATTAATATTGCTAAAGAACAGAAAGGATTCCAGCACTGATGCTGCCTGCCTGTTGCCAAATGGAATTATTCATTTAATCCCCTGCTCCCAGATATGACGCCTGCTACGAAAAATAATAACAATAGTAGTAACATTAAAAGGAGTGGGTGGATGGAGAGTGGGAGAAAGGAAGAATGGCAGAGACGGGGAATGTGTTCTTCATACAGCCTGTCATCACCCTTTACTAATGGCACAAAAGTCTGTATTTATGTTGACAGTTATAGAGTATTTCTGCAGTTTGGTATTTAAGAGTTACACACAAAAATCCTGCAGTCCAACAGCCTGGGACAGGGAATGCAGAATCTGTTTGTAATTCTGTTGTGTGGGAAATGGAGACAGAGCTGCATTTGCTGCCAGCTTGATGGAGAGCTGCAAAATCTAACTTTGTGTGATTAGGTAAGACTGTTGGGGAGTTTCCCTGCACCTTCGAGGAAAAGGAGAATTCTCTAAGAGCTGAGGAGTCCTGAGAAGTCCACAGACTCACTATTAATGTTCAGATAATTGTCCATTATTCCTCCTTAAGAATAGCTCCCCTGCTCTTAGCACGACCAGCATGGGGTACTCAAGAACACCATTATAGGGGAAAGGAAGCACAACTGTAATCAAAACAATGATTACTATCACCTTCATTTAAATGCAGAGTGAGAAATGAATACAAAAATATTCACTTGAAAGTGAAAGGTAAGAAATTAACTTTTTCCCCATGGACATCAGAAACCTAACCTCAAAACCAGGAATTACTTGTAAATTTTTTACATCCCTTTAGAGCACACATTAGTTTCTCCTTCTGCATTTAAATGAAGGCGATGGTAATCATTGTTTTGATTACAACTGTGTTTCCTTCCACCCAAAATGGGGTTCTTAAGGACCCCACGCTGGCAATTCTAAGAGCAGGAGAGCTGTTCTTAAGAAGTAGTAATGGACAATTATTGCAAGTGTTAGCAGTGAATCCGTGGACTCTATTGGTCCCCTCATCTACTTAATGCAACATTTCCGTACAATTCCTCCCAACTCCACACACAATAAAACCCATCATGCCAACATTAAGAAAAAAACCAGCACGATTAAAATACAGTTGTCGTTGTGGTTAAGACAAAAACATTTTTCAGCTTCTTGTAAGGTTTATTTATGAAGATGGAACCAGGAGTGTCAAGTCAGAACTGGACTATAACAATGAAATTTATACAAAGTTTTCATGTCTCCTGATAAATGCCCAAATTCACCTCACATCCCAACCTCAGCACATCTTCTGTTGTCTTCAGTCATTTCCACGAGCCTTAAATCACCATTTAACCTCATCCTTTTTCTGTCTCCTGGCAAATGGCCACCACCTCCTCCTCCTGCTCAGTTTTCACCACCCTCTTCCACTCCTAACCCTGAAGTCTGTCCCAGTTCACTGTGCCTGGGCACACTAAAACTTCCTTACACGTGGGAAGCTGCCTTCCAAATACCTGCCTCCCGTTTTTGATGGTTCCCCAGCTGACCACAGCAGGACTGACTTCTGGTGGGGAGGGAGTTTCAGCAGTATCCTGGTTTGGGGATGATGCTCAGACTCTTGCAGCCTGTTTTTTCTACCAACCCCCATCCCACCCGCTTCCCAACACAACTGGGCAGCAGCAGTGGCAGAAGATACTCCTGTTCTACATCCCCAAACAGTCAGAAATTGGGCTATTGAGGGCACGTAATGCTCAGGGCTTGTTAGTCAGGGTTAAGCACCAGCCACAGGGTTAAAACAGAGTATTATAATCCAAGGAATTGCTGTGGTACCGTCCCAGGGAGAACTGACAGCTTCTAGAGCTGGGCTTTTCCTCCAGGTACCTCCTCCAAGCTTTGAGATACCTGATTATCGAATTTCTTATGCAGGTGCCTCCTAACAGCACCTTTACTGTAAGCACTGGGCAGCAAATGATACTTCAGGAATTGTCAGCATGTCTTGTTATCCGAGTTTAATAAGAGACTTCATTTCCTTACAGTACCTACTGCTAGCATTCCCCAGAAAGTTATCAATTCTGCCCTCCCACCCCTTGTCTTCATCAATTATCATCAACGAGCTGCTGAATAAATGCATACACATCCACAGTCCAACCAGGGCTGCAATACACACAGTCAGGACGTATTTACATCAGTGAATTCAGTAAACCCAATCGCAGTGTCAGTAGCACCACCGCAGACTTGACTCTGCACATTTTTAAGGAGTAAAAATCAGGGCAATCAAGTTCTGTCACACCTTGTTACTGCTGCTTTCAGGTTTCCTGGCATGTATTGAACACAGAGCTGAGCAGAGCCCCGGGATCCTGCTCACAGTGGGGATGCCTTGTGCAAAATGCACAATGAGATGGACACAGGGGGAAAAGGTGCCAAAAAAAGGGAAGGATTGTTTCAAACATCAAGGATTTTAAAAATCTACTCCAAAATTTAGATACTTGTAGGAAACAAAAGCCTCTAGTCATAACCAAAAGCAGAGAACAAATATAGGAGCTTTTATAGTGGGAATTTATTCTCAACTCCGAATGAGGACGATGAGGGAGAGGGTTTTGTGAGACACACACAACTCAAAGCAACAGAGTAACAAATTCGCAAAACTGGTAGATTGAGTGAGAGAGGACACAAACCTAAGGGGGAGAGAAGTTAAGCAAGAGCTCGGCAGAATCTTCAACAGCAGCAATTAAAGACACAGGTCCAGACCCCGAAGAGAAGGGGTGTGAAAAGGGCCCAGTGGCTAAAGCAAAGCTCTTCCCTGACCTCAAATGAAAGGGATGAAACACTTGGGTGAGACTGCCAAAGGCAAGTATAAACATACAGCATAAACATTTGGAAATGAAATCAGAAGTGTTCCAACACAGAATGGGAGAAAACCGGCAAGAAATCCAATAAGCAGCAAGAAACACATTTTATAAATAAAGGAACAGTGGAATGACAAGCAAAGGGACTCCTGGCAGATCATACAGTGGAAAGGGGACATCAAGAGCACAAGGGATGTCTTTTTATATCAGCTTTTACTACAAGGCCTGTCAGTAGATGGGTAACATGAGGAGAGAAGAGGGGAGGGTTTCAAACTTTATCTGGAACAGATTACAAAGATGTCAATTAAAGGGTTTAGATATTTTCAGACTGGCTCGGCTTCATAAACTTTGTCACTGTGTGTGCTGAAAAACTGGCAAATCATTCAAGACATTTGTTGTTACCTTTAAAAGGAGGTAAAAAGGCCCGATAAACAGCACATTTTTAAAGTGCTAGAAAAAGGAGCAGAGGACAGGGAGGGCTGGACACCTCCTCAGAAATCAAGGAAAACTAACATGAATCACCACCTGCTTATATGCATGTAGGGGGAAACCCATAGGTAGCTCTAAACTGTCACAAAAACGACCTGATAAAGCAACTGATTTCCTTCTTTGAGATGCTAAGGAGCTTGAAGGACTGAGGAAAAACCCGAAAATGCCACCATTTGAATTGAGGGAGGCTTCAGTGAAGTCTTGCTCAGCACACTCTGCAGGTAGGTAAGGAAACCTGCTCTGGACCCAGAGCCACAAAGCAGCAGCCAGTGAGAAGTTATCAGCAGGTGTTCATTAAACCCTTTGATGTGTAGGGAGAGGTTCTTCGAGTGTCTGGCCTTGATCTGCCCCACTCCACTGTCCCCAGTAACCTTGTGACAGATAAAGTTATTTAATCTGCAGAGAACAGGAACCTGGCACGTACAGCAACAGTGACAGGTGATGGGATTACAATTCCAAGGGAACTTCATGAACAGAAAAAATTAACATAAACCCCAACAAACACAAAAACCCCTAAACCCAAAGATTCAATAGAAATGTTTAATGTAAAAGACTGCACTGGAGCAGGAACAACTGGGTACTCAGCAGTTTTCAAAAAAAAAAAAAAAAGAAAGGTAGGGATAATGCTGGATCACAAGTTGAACATGACTCAACAGTGTCCTTCTGTTTCAAAGGAGGGAGATAGCGTTCAGAGAAGAGCAAACCCACACAGAAAGCCAATAAGATGTGAAATAATTCTTCTGCTCTAGTAAGTGTTGGACAAAATCTTCCAGCTGAGGCCTTGCTGGCTTTGGGTATTGCATTTCAAAACTGATATCGCTCAATTTGAGAACCTCCAGAGCAGTGGAAACGATCAGAGAGAGGCCCATGAAGCTTCATCTGCAGGCAAGGCAAGGCAGGAGGGCAGCTCAGCCCGCTCAGGAATCAGAAAAATGAAAGCAGCTTCCCTGGCATGAGCACAAGCTGGGCAAGGAAGGGACGGGGCAGTTGGGTGATGCACGAGAATCTGGGTGACAAAGCACAGGATGCTTCAAAGTAATCCCTGGTTAAAATCATCAAAAGAATGCTGGTTTGGGACAGAGAAAATGGTGGAGAAAGTGGGGTTTCAAATATAAGACATTGCTCCAAAGAGGCAGGTGGCAACGTGTTCTCCATGGTATGGACAGAGCACAGAGGAAGGAACTAAACGTAATGCATCAGTAAGGCTCAAGAACGGGGCTGTTCTGCCACGGAAAATAAAAACACCAGAACCAACTGTCTGTGACCCTCCGTCAACACGGGAATTAACAAACATCTGCCAGTACAGATGATGGACCACGTAACCCCCTGAGCTCTGTCCAGCTTTTCTCCAAAACAATCAAGCTGAGGCTCCGTTTAACACGTGTGGTAATGCAAGGAGCTGACTGCCCTCTGCTCCACCCAAAGCAGCGTGTTCTGCACACCCTGAACGCCCCTGGGCAGCTCACTCGATACAAACACTAAACCAAGCAGCCCAAAGCTTGCAAAGAGACCTTTTTTTGTGGACTTTGCTAAACAGCTCTGCAGAAAAGTCCAACAGAAGGATGAGTCCAACTTCCCCTCTCCACATGAACTGAAATGCTTAAACACCTGGAATTACAGAGGAAGGTCCTCTTTTCTCTACTTGATTCCTACCCACTCCCTATATTGGTGTTTCCAGTTTCCACCCCCAAAATGAAAGTTAATTTCTCAAGCACAAGATGAAGCTCGTTTATTTTTCTCCCAAATGCTCCTTTTAAAAAGCATTTCACATTGCTTGAGGAAGGTTTTAAATCCTAAAATTCATCACCGTGATGGGAGGGTTGCAATTTCTCGTGCCTTGCTTAAACAGGAATGACTTCTTTCTTTAATCGGAAGAAAAAATGAATTTATTTGTTTTGAAAGCATTAATGTTTTGAATCTGGCAGGGAAAACTCCCTGAACCTATTTGCTCTCAGCTAAGCAACAAATAATTTGGACTTGGACCTGCAGTCATGTACGGGGAAGATGCAGTGGAAGAATATGCACTTTTGGCAGGAATCAAGGCCATTAAGGAGTGGGAAGCTTCATGCTTCTTTGATACTTTCTACATTTAATAAACCTGAATTAAAGTTGAAACAATTGCTTCGGTTATAACGAAGAAAATGAAGACTAATATAATGGTGCATTGAATTCTAGGCACGTTTTCTAGAATATTCCATTCAGGACAAAAGGAAAGTTTTTTAAAAAAACCAACCACACAAGGTCTATTTTAAAGGTGTTTTTTGTTGTTGTTTTGTGTTGTTTTTTTGAAGTAGGAGGAGAAAAACACCTCAAATCTTGTACATTACATAAAACACGGTTTTCCACTCTGGTGTGGATAATGCATTTCCTGGTAGAGTGTGTGGACATCCTAAACAGCAATAACCTCATTTTCCTTTGCTTCCAACCTCAACCTTTCCAGTCAGTGTTCATATCTCCCGGGACCAGCATTAGGAATAACAATATTTGCACAAAGGGCTCCTTTGGTCACTTTTTGTCTTCATTATCATGATCTGACCCTAAGCTGCACAGTCAGAATTCACCTCGTGTCCTGCTTTGGTAAATCTGGGTGCCAGGCTATAAATATAAACCCCTCCTGCAGATAATTCTCATCATGTGGATGGAAAATTGAATAATTTTAGAGACAACCGGAGCGAAGCTTTCAGAGAAACAATGTGTTTAGTACTAAAATGCATTTCAACATGGTTTTATTGCACAATTGAAAAGGCTGTGAAAAACTAAACAAGAAGCTGACTCATGCACCTGTATAATGACAAGAAGAAGCTCCTGTTTGATTTCTGCATTTTGAGCCAAAGCATATGAAGCCATAAAAACAAAGCAGCTCCTTGCAACAGGCTCATAATGAAGCTGGGACCGTCCTTCTCTCTCACTTTGCAAAGCTGCTTTCACAACGAAGCGTTTGGGCTTCTGGCACAGAACGTGCTCTGAACTATAAAATTCTGAGCATGATTTAACATGAAAATCTGAGGACATCATGGCTTTCGGAGGCTTCCTATATGTAGCTGTAATTTCCTACCAGCTCCTTGTCGGAAAAAGAGAGGCTGGGATTCTTTACTGCTGCTCTGGTTCAGCTGCTCGTACAGAAAGAAGAATGGCCACGTTACTGGGCTGTGTTTTAATTCTCTCCACTTCCCCTTCCTCTCTCCCCTGCTGCTGGTTATTGTCATCACTGACTGAGATAATACATGCTGGCATTTTTAGGAACACAAAAATATTTATAAAATCTGCCCTAATTACAGTCTCCCAGAACTACCTGCCTTCCCTCCTTTCTCTCAAGACCTCTTTGCTAACTGGGTTTTCTGCATTTTCCGGGACCTTGTTCAGCACCTCTGGTGGTACTGCTAATGCTGCTGTGAAGAAAACTAATTTACCTGCTTTTTCCTTCCAAGAAAAAAGCGTTCAACTTGCTTTTAAATGCCAGAATAACAACAGCTGCTTTGTGATCTTAAAATGAGCATGAGAGTTACATGTAGCTCGCTGCAATAAAGCAGGAAGGAATAGATACCCCTACAAACTAACCAGCAGGTTAAAAGACAGGAATTTGAAGTTTTTGCTAACATACCAGCTTTGATCCTGAAGAACAAAAAAAACCTGGTTTACAGAATATTAATAGATGCATCTTCCATGTGTGTAGGGAAGTGCTTCACTTTGCAAGCACAACACAGCCAGCCTGTAACAGGAACATCTGTAACTTTGGACCCCGTAAAATGCAACATGCAAAGAACTTTTTTAGGCAGTGAATTAATGGCCAAGGAGAGACACTGAAGACTCATTCACTTATAAAATTCAAAGACTCTAGAGAGCAAAAGCTCGGAAAAAACCAACCCCACAACGAACCATGTGTCTTGGCCAAGCTGAGCATTGAAGGCATTGAAACCTTAACTCCAAGAGATCAGCACTTCTGCTGTAGGTGTTCCACAGAAACCAAACTCTAACAGATCAGTAACTACTGCTGGCATAACGAGTCTTTTCCCAAAATCAGGAAAAAAAACCCTTCCTTGAAATCGTACCCATTTTTGTGGAGCTCCTTCAAAGCAATTAAACCCACCCTAATTTGAGACCCACACACGATGGGACTGTAAAATGATGTTGCATTTGTTGCTTCAAAGCAGAATATAGATACAATTTCTAAAAGGAGATAAGCCATTAATAAAAGGAGTTGTGAGTGCTTTCTAAACTTTCATCCTCTCACTGATCAGTATCAAGAATAGGTGAACTCAGAGGCGGGGTCACTGCTCCAGGGAAGCCCCTTCCCAGAAAGAAAATTATCCCAGTATCCATAATGCAGGGAAAAACCTCATGTGACAACTCCAGGAACGCCCACAACCCCCTTCTATCTCAGTCGGTCTTTTTGTGCAAAGAGGATCCATTTAACAGAACATACCTACTATTTCTGAACCACTCCAATTTCAAAAGGAAAAATAATACATTAATCTCCTGTGCGTGTGGTAGGACCTGGGAGGCACTTAGGAATCTTTCCTGAAGAAAAGTGCTCTATAAATATAAAATATGCAATTGACACCTCAATGACCCTATCATGGGGAGCTATTGAGGGAAAGTCTCTTCTTCAGCTGCATGGAAGCAGTTCCCATCATCCTTTTTGGTACAGAAAGAATAAGTTTTCATCATCATTGAAAATAATGTACTTTTTAGGGGCATCAATTCAGAAATCTGCTTGACGACCTTTACATTTTGGTTATAATAGCCTTTTTGTAATTATATATACATTTTTATTGGAGTATTTAAAATGCTATTGAAGATGAGATGAATAGCAGTTAAAAGAGAATGAAATCAATATGGTTATCTGTGCAGGTAATCAGACAACCTTTTTTAAGGCTTCTTTTTTTAACTTTCAGGGTTTGGGATTCTTTTTTTTTTAATTTAGCACTAGGTGAAGTTTCTGTTCTAAGCTGCTTAAGGTCACAAAATTTCCTGAATGGCACAGTTCAGTATCAGATAACAGAGAAGTACTTTATAAAACAGAACTGAAAAAGACACCAGAAAAATAATTAATCTCATTAAAAGACCTTAGAAATGAGGCCCATTGCAAACTGAAAAAGGAAATGATGTTCATACACAGGTTTCTTCAATAATAACAAAATTATATGCAAGTAATTAGGATTTTGGTGTTTATTGCTGCATGTCAGCATGTTAAGTACTTCCACTGTAAATGCTCTCAGGATCACTAAAAGGATGTTTTCCACAAATGAAACACATTTTTAAGTGAGCCTCAATATCACTTCTAGAAAAAAAATCTGGTTGGCACAAGGACTGGGATTATACACAAAGAAGAAAACTCCTACAAATTTCAACTGACAAAGAAACATGATTTTAATAAAAAGGGGATTTGCTTGAGAAATTGTCCTTTTATCAGCAGTAAAAGTGCTGCAATTTTAAGATGTTGCTCAATCATTTTAAGATTTTAGGAAACTGTTTGAAAGTACTCTCTAATAAAAATATAACCAATAATAGAAGGATGTTGTAGCAACTAAAAGGGTATTAAAATTGTGCTTTTGTTAGTTCTGAGTTAAGGAACAATGGCAGGATGAGCAGGAAACTATTACGAAATTAATCTGATTAATGCCTTATAAATAATGAAGCCGTACTTAAAAGGGTCCACAAGCCCCACCATGTCAGAACATGGGTCTAACACATGATGCAAGACTAAAAAGGAGGATATTTTCCCTACTAATTAAACAGCAAAAACTGAATCCTCCCAAAAATCAAGTAAGAACAAACAGGGGAGTGAAAAAAACAGTATGACTTGTAAAAACACAATAAAATTAACTGCAACCAACTCCACCCTCTTCATAATCAGTTTCAGAGGAAAGAGCAAGACTTTATTCTTGTCGTGTTGCACACTCTCACAATTTCTCCACGCACAAATACCTCTTCCCCTGGATTTTTTTTGTTAGAAGGATGCAAAACCCTTCTCAACAGAGCACCAGCACGGGCAGGAGAAGGACAGTCCCTCCACAAGGGACAGCCACTTTGGGGCACAGCCTTCATCCAGCTCTGTTCAAAGCCACAGACGAGTGGACAAAAACCCATTTTAGTTATTTCAGGTTCATTTTATGGACCATGGTAAAACCCAGTTAAATGCTGTTCATGTCTTCCTTGCTAAAATAAGTCTAAAATCAGTGATTACAGCAATCATTGCAACTCCAGTGAAATGAGCTGGGATAAAGCTGACAGACCAGTTTCCAGTCTGAATGCTGGTCCCAGTACTGAATGAATCGTGGTGGTGCTATTCTGGCAGTTCGGCCCTGGCTCTGAAAAATCTACTTTGAGGCTGAAAAAAAAGCCCCAAACCACCCCAACAACCTTTTATTTTTTTAAAAATGTAAAGCAAGGTTTGTTGTGAAGAGTAAAAGCATAGAATCACAGAGGGTTTGGGTTGGAAAGAACCTTAAAACCATCTTGTTCCACCCCCCTGCCAGGGGCAGGGAATCCTTCCACTATCCCAGGTTGCTCCAAGGCCTTTCTCCTCCTGCTCGCAGTGGGGGGAAGCTCCATTACTACCAAAAGTATGTTTAGCATTGTAACTGGTATTCAGGATGCTGAAAAATAAGACTGATTTTTAACAACACTTATAATAAATCACAGCTACCCAAACTCACTTTCTGACTAAACCACTATCAAGGAAGAGAAAACAACTGAAAAGTTCCCGCCATCAAATCTCTTCGCAAGCAAAAGAAATCCCAACTGTGGCTCCTCTCCTTTTACACCCACGAGTAGCAACCATCACTCCAGGAGCTGCCACGCAGAGCCACGGCCCTCACGGAGCCCTGCCAGGCTCTCCTCTTCCAACACGAGATGAAATCAAGCTGTCCTTGCCCACAGCCACAGCACGCCTGCAGCGCAGCGGGGCTGCGCACCACAGGCAGCGTTAATCCCCGAATCCTGCTGGCTCAGAGTTATCCACGGCCTGCAAACACCCCAGGCTCCATCTCCTGCTGACTCACGGGCAGTTCTCACCCTTGCATTGCTTTTCTGGAGTTACTCAGCCCTGGTCCCCAGCTGGGCCATCAGGCCTAAACCGGGGCACGGGACAGACACAAGTCACGTGCTGAACCTACAAACCCCACTCTGTTTTAGCAGCTCGAGGAGGAACTGCTTCACACCCTGCAAACCCCCACCCCACTAACACCCCTCAGATCTAACTGCGCCTTCGATTACACAATATCTGAGCTGGAAGGGACCCACAACCATCACTGAGTCCATCTCCTCAGTGAATGGCCCATACAGAGACCAAACCCGTGTTACCAGCACCATGCTCTGACCAGCTGAGCCAATCTCAGGGTCTTGGTTTAAAACATCAAGTTAAAAAGACGAGGGAATCCAAGTCCCGCTCTGAATTATCACCAAGCTCCTGCCAGGCCTCAAACAGATCTCTGAACTTGCATGTAAATAATTGTTTTCCAATGGGATACAACTGTGTTGGAGTTTAAGAGGGCCTGGAGGGAAGGTTGTGTGAGGTACTGAATATGGTCATTACTCAAGAGACACTAAAATTAAAGAGAAGTGAATTCCTGTCCCCACAGAATGGGTCAGGTTGAAAGGAACCTCAGTGGCTCATCTGGTACAGCAGGGTCACCCCAGAGCACGTGGCACAGGATCGTGTCCAGACAGTCCTTGAATACCTCCAGTGAGGGAGACTCCACAACCTCTCGACTCAAATGTTATTTATTTACAGCACTCCTTAACATCCAAGACACCACCTTCGTCTCAAAACCACCTCAGTATTTTATGTATACTTCCTATCGTTTCTACAGTTTGCTGTACAGCCCCTGCAAAAATTTCCTTCCAAATAAAAGCCGTCCATCCTCAGACATCATTAAAACGAGGTCACAAAGGAAACAGTACAGAGAAGCAGTGCTTTGGAAGTTATCCCACATTTTCAACCCTGCCCCTTCCAGCAGGACTGGTATGAAATGCTGCTGCTGTCTGACCAAATGTGTGACTCTCTGTGGTGTTCTCAGGCCCTGGGAGCAGCGATTCTCCCCTGCAGGAGCTCCAGCACCGGTGTTCCCAGCTTTCAACCCAAATAAGCAAATGCCTCCCTTCAAGGCAGCTGCTGGGCAAGGCTGCAGTGGGGACAAAATCATCTTCTCATAGGTCACCTCAGGATCTTGCAGATCCATGAAGCTCAAAAGACTCTTTTATATATATTTTATATATATATATTCTGAAAGTTTGGTAATATTCTTCCTATTCCTTGTCTTAACAGTGTGAAAGATGAATCTGGTCAATGAGGACAAAATTATTAAGAAACTGGCAAATTATATTAATAGCAAAAGAGGAAGATGCTTAGAGTTACTGCATTAAACGGACAGAGGGACGTGGAAATATTACTTGAGAATACCTCCTGCAGAATGAACTTTATTTTTAACGATGTACCCCAAAAATACTTTGCCAACAAAGCAAATGTCAATAAATGCACCAGTGGCCATGGCCAGTCTGGGCTCTGAGTTAGCTTTAGTGAGGCTGATCACCCCCAGTACTGCAATGCCATTTAAACACAGATCTTTGACAGCACTGGGCTAAATTTGCTTGGAAGGAACTGGGGCTTTACAACAAGAAATTACTCTGAGTCATGGAAGGCAAAAATTGCAGAATGCCACTTACCAGAAAAAAACCATCCTGGTGCCACATTGCTGCCTCTTTGGGCATGGGCCAGATGCAAAAAGGAGGAGGTGTAAAGGGGGTGGGTGTATATAGATGTGTGTGTTTATATATAAAAACTGTTTCTTTATAGGGTATTGCTGTTGTGCCAATCAAGAAAAGTGCAAATATTTAATTTTGGAAAGTTTTGCCGAGTAAGAATTTTGCATTTCATGCCCATGGAATTCATCAACTCTGGCTAAGGACAGAGTGAAAATCCATGGTAGTTACGGCAGTTTCATTAATGACAGTTATAACTCATAATCAAAGTACAAAATTTATTTTTCGCAGTTGGAATTAAACCCTAGTATTACCTATAACATCTAAGGATGTCACCCGGGAATTCAAAGTAAAGCTACAACTATAAAAACCCATCAGCAAACGTGTTTCAGTGAACTCCCACAACATAACCAATCTTCTTGTCAAAACCACTATCTACCACTGAATTAAAATACCCAATGATCTGGCCCTGGAGCAAATGTTTGGAGAATACAGGGGAACACATTAATTCAGTTCTCCATATCAGATTATTAATAGGTGACAAACCAGGAACTCATTATGGCAGTGAAACAAGTTTAGGAAGAGATAACCACATTAGCTGAATACTCAAGGATAAAAGCTGGATCAGATTGGCTGGGCAGGATCTCAGAAGCCCAGAGCATGGAAATACCTCCTGTTAGAGCCCTCATGCCAGTCAATGTTCCAGAGCACATCCAGCAACTACAGATCCCATCCTCTGGGTGGGAAAATGCCAGAGGTTAGCGAGGCGCAGCCTCTGCCACCTGCACTACAACACTGAAAGCTGAGAAATCATTTCAAATGCATTATTCTGTCATGTAGAGGAACTCAGTAATTTCTTGTCTCAGCTGCCTGTAACTCCCTGAATTTTGTTGTGGAATGTTTGAGAAAACTGATTCAAAAGAAGCCAAAAAAAGAAATGAACTATTTAAATATGGAACCAGGGAATTGTTTGGAACCAGATATTGACAGGACAACTGAAATATGCACCAGTCTGAAAGGTCCCATAAGCCAAGTGATGGAAAAGAAGAAGAAGCTGGGATTTCTGAAGATATTTTAATTTGCAGCACCGACTTAATCCCCCAACAAGAACCTTAATTTAAGTGCAGACACAGTTTTGACCAATCTAAAGACGATCTTTTTGGGTTTTGCTCCCCTTTGATCTGTGTTTAACTATATTAAAACCAAGCACAACTCCACACCTCTTCTATTTCTGTGGTATCACTGCAATAATCAGATGAGAGTTTTCTGGGGGCATCTGTAACTCTCCTTACAACAGCAATTTAATGGAGCCAAAATAACAGAATACGAAGCAGAAATAACAGAATACGAAGCAGAAATAACAGAATACGAAGCAGAAAAATGGCGCAAAAATGGCGATTTTGCTACGGGAAGTTGGGACTTGCCACCTCAAATTAGTGGGAGCCGTGAAGTGGGCATTAGTGACAAGGGGAATACAGTAATTGGGGTTGATTTCCTGGCGCTGAGCCGAGCGCTCTCCCGAGTTAATTATAGCTCTGGAGGGAGCGCGGACACTTCCCGGTGACACGGGGACACCGCGGAGCAGCGACCTCCAGGAATTATGTGAGAGAGGCAGCACAACTTTCCTGCTCGGCCCATGACAGGAAATCCACATGGAAATTCGGAGTTAAAAAGGGTAGGAGGGAGGAGAATACTTAACCTGTCAGGAAATAAAAAAAAGGGTCATCATTTCACCCACTAAAACAAGTCACTTGTAGCCCAAGTTCAACAAGATTCTTATCACTAATCCTTGATTTTAACCAGTAGTATTTAATTAATTTGGCAGAGCTACACAATGCCTTCCTGAGCGATATCCAGCTCCCCTCTTGAGTTCCTTCTGTAATCATTTCCTTTGATTAACTTCACTGTATTTACTCAAATTAACCCGTGTATTTCATACATGTTGCAACAAATTAGAAGAGAAGAATTAAAAAGCAGCCTGCCAACTAAAAAACTGAGCGAGTGGAACTTTTTGAATTAAAGCAGACAGAGTTATTAGCTGATTATTATATGGAGAATGTTCAGAAGAAAGAACATGCCCTTTCCATTTTCATTTTGTATTACTAGTGATTACATGATATATCTTAAATTATAATTTGAGGTAAAACTATGATTAAAAATAATTTAAATATTGCACAACAAGTTAATTGCTCTGGAATTTCTTCATCTTTGTTCCTGTTCTTTGATTCAAAGATCGTGTGTGCAGGGTATCTGCTCCAGGAGTCTCACCTGAGGTGGGGAGCCAGCACCCTCAAGCACTTCCCTTCGTGGTCTTAACCACAACAGAGGACAAGGGGACACCATCAGGTGCCACTTTTACATATCCCACGTTTGCTGCAAAGCATTCCTGCGTGCTCTGGGGCAGAGCTGCATGGCAGTTCCCCCTTCCCACAAAACCTTTCAGAATTAAAAAGGAAAAACAGAGTAAAGGAAATGACCAACCCTCTCCCAGCCATCAAAACTGGGTGAAGTACAAGGAAGGAGAGGGTGGAAGCCAGTGCCTGCTTGGCCACTGCCACAAACCAGAAGGGTTTAATCACAAATCCTTGTGTTTCCAAGATTAGACTGACTTTCTGAAAGAGTCCAAAAAAGTCTTCGTAACTGAAGTTATAATTCAGGAGAAGATGTTCACCTTAAAGCCATAATCTCTCTTTGCACTGCAAGTGGGAAAGCTTTTACAATGGAAACCACCTCAGAGGATCAGAGTTAAACCCTCTGTGCAGGGCATGCACGGCTCTGGTTTAATTCCACAGCATCACTTCAGCAAAGACATCCTGACCCAAATCCTCAGGGGATTCAGATCCTCAACCCAGACCTCTTCTCAGGTATTTCCTTCACTGTGGGATGAGTTTTCTGGGAGCAACCATTCCCAGTTAAAACTTTATCCGGACATCTTCCCATGAAAAGCCATTTTGGTCACCTGGAACTTCAAGACAGCTCTTTTATGAGAACCTTTCCCAAATACCTCAGCTTGGGGAATACTGCACTTCCAGCTCGGAGGCCAGTAACAGGCTTACACATGATAAGATGGAGCCAACCCAGAATAAGGCAGTTGGTGAAATTCAAGAGTCCTGTTAGGACCTGCTCGCTTCAGTCGATGAGAAAAGCAAGAACTTCAGGCAACTTTCTGCAGTTGGGGTCAAATTAGGGGAAAGGAGAAGCTGTGAGCTTTGCTGAGTTTTTCAATGCAACCACAGAGAACTGGTCTCCTCAGAGGAAGCAAAGAAGGAATAAAGACAGTGACTGTGCCCTTGTGCAAGGGGAGAAACCATCACAGCTCAGGAACTCTACTGAAAGCACTTCTGTTCAATTTTTATAGGGAGTTTTACCCTGCAGGATCTGGCTCTTGAGAAACATGTTACACAAGCACGTGCGAATAATCCCACGTAGGATTACTGATCACTTCGCCAGTCTTTAAATAAATACCTGACTTTTAAGCACAAACAGATATAAAACTATCTGCAAGCAAGAGGCTAAGAGTACGTGGGCAGCGCAGGGTGAGACCATCTCCTGCAGCAGCACTGCAGCTGGATCTGCTTAAACCAGCACAGAGGTTCTACTCAGAGGTTTGCTTTTCCAGTTTTTCCTCTACTGTGCATTTCTACTTTGCTACTTTACATGGATTTAAGAGAACCAGCCAGAATAAGTACAAGCTAGAGTATATAAACTAACTTCTTGTATAAATAAGCCTCCAAAATTACTCAGAACTACCGACCTGACAAAAACAATGCTAAAACTTTAACCATCTCCATGGAAAGAAAACACCACTATTAATCTTGCCAACAGGAAAAAAAAAAAAAAAAAAAAAAACAAAAACAATAAAAATCT
>VZTF01009288.1:251501-319281 GCA_013397755.1 Cnemophilus loriae
AAAAAAAACCCACAATTAATCTTGCCAAAAAGAAAAAAAAAAAAAAAAAAAAAAAGCCTAAGCTGTTAAATCTGTGGTAAAGACAAACCCATAAGAAACTCATGATGATACTGATCTGATTAGTCAGGATCACTAAAGAGGTGAGGAAAGAGATGGTCAAATAAAGAGAGTCCAGGCCAGGAGGAAGCGCTCCACTTCCCTGAGAAACAGATTTTCTGTGTCCCATTGGTTCTCAAAACTCTGCTCAGCCTCACTCACCATTTTCAAGAGAGAAGGTATTATCTTGTCCTGCAAGCCATGGAAAGTTCCACATCCCTGTAGATGAGATCTCTGCTTGGAACTGGCTGGTTTATACAGCAGTCAGTGCCATGGCTTGATCGATGCTGTACAGAGCTCCAGTCTTTGCCAGGGTAAGGGTTAATTACCCCTGATGGTCAGCAAATAAAGCTTTTATCCTCCAGGCATTTGCAATCCATATTTGCAGTGACAGTGCTTCTTGCAGACAGGTTCTTAGAAAGTCCTGTTTGACCCTTCCTGCTCCTCAGCAACAGAGGAAGAGAGAAACAAAAGGCGTCTCAACAGAAGCTGGACTAAGAGCTCCTGCCTGGTTCTCACAGTGCCAGATGCCAGAGCTAAACATGGGGAACTGTAGCTTATAATAATTCTAACAGGACAGTAAACACAGACAACAAACTTTCAACACAACAAAAAACTTGTGCTGCCATCCCTGGCAGAATTTCCCCGGCACAGAAATGTCCTGGATGTGAACTGTCCCCCACAGAAAGTTCCCTACTGATCCCGCTGCCATCTCATCCCCCTGCTCAATAAACAGGAAACTCCAGTTCCTGCTGAACATTTCTCCCTCACAGGGAAGGTTTTTTTGGGAATTCCAGCCTCTGCCTTGGTTTCCTGTATTGCCAGGTCCAACCTAAGGACCAGAATAAACACAGAATATTCGGAGAGTGTTCAGTAGTCCCAGGAAAAGTTTGTTTTACAAGTCCAAACAAGACTTTCATGATACAGATTCAGTGATTTCTTCCTCCAAAAGAAGGTGTCAGAGGATACGGGGCAGAAAGCATTTTACTGGCATCACTGAGGATAGATTTGAAACAAATCAAGGTAAGTGGGCAAGGATCTACCATCAGCCTTTAATATAAAAATTTAAGAGTAAATTCAAAGTAAACAACAAAACAGCAAATTCTGTACAACAAAATACCAAATTTATACAACTAGGAAGTTTCCTCAGACTAATGAAGGTGCTTTCCACAATGAAAAGGATTTCATATTTTTGATAAATTCCAGATTTTATAGATTATCAACCCCAAGAATTTAATTTTGAAGAAAGTAACTGATATTGTGTGGAGAACTACTTGGTTTTTACTGTTCTCACCAACTCACCTTGAACCACCTCCTAATTAGCTCACGCATAAGAACCACAATAGGAAGGTGCAGCCGAAATTTTAAAAGCCTCAAGATTTACTGGTGGCAAGACCACAGATTTCCAGCAATCTGTTCTATCTGGAAAGTGTTTATCTACAAAGCATTTTACAAATATTAAAGCAATACCTACTGCTCTCTTCTCCTTCACACAGACTCACTATGTCAGGTTGTATATAAAAATTTGGCATTTACCCCCCACTTCAGCAGAACACACGGCACTCCACGAGAGTTACTGAGGAAAGTCAAGGTACTCATACTGAAAAATGTAGTTTCATTATCTCGGTATTTCACAAAATGCAATTTTACACTGAACAGAAATACAAAAAAAGGGAAATAATAGAAAAATATACACTTAAAAAAAAAATTAAATTTTCAGATTGTTTGACCTTTCCCAGTCTTCCCTCACAGGAAGCAGTCCGTGGTGTACTACACCTAATTTAATTTTCTGTTTCTTCCTTTCTGCTCTTAAATACTAAAGAAAGACAAAAAAGCATCATAGGGCAGATCTGCCATTGCTGAACGAGCATGACACACCTGCCCCAGTTAAAACAATTCCTGTTCTTTAGAATTCTGAGAAACTATTTAGGATATTTTTAGAGTATTGATAAGTGAATTATCTTTGGGTGAAAGAATTCCAATTAAGGAGCAATTGTTTTCCTTTCTGGGAATTTGCTGGTACCAGTCTAGGAACTCCACCCAGGAGCTTTGGGAGTTGTCTTTTCTTACTTAGTCATCCAGCTTTGGAAAGTCTCCAAACAAAGATCCCAACCTGAAAGACCCTTGTTTTAAAAAGATACATTTCATTATATTTATCTGCTAAGCACCTTTTTTTTTTTTTTAATCCACCCACTGCTATTAAGAAAAGCCACTAGAACTCTCAGAAATAGCTCTGTTTCAAAGATTTGAATACCTTTCTCTTATTTTGGCTCCAGAATGTTCAGCTCATAAAGTGACTGCACTGGAGACCAAACACCAAGGTTCTTTTTACTCAATCTTTTATTAAACAAACACCATTCTGCTGCTGGCACCACGGTGATTGCAGATCACTGGATAAAATCCCTACTACAAACACAGGATTTGTTCCTAAACAACAAGGGGGGGAAAGGGGAGCAGCAGCAGAGTAGCTCCAAATACTCCTCCTTGCTGTTTGGAAACCAGGTTTCACTGACATTTTCAAGCCAATCTTTTTGTTTTTAGGAGCTGTCAGCACAGGAGAAAATGTGCAAGTTTTACTAACAGACACTTCAATATTGTGTCCAAGGGTCTTAAATAATTGAATTAAAACCCAGGACAGTTCAAGCACAACATATCTACCAGTTATCCCTTCATTATCTTCTGTAGTCAACAAATGCAGCTGTTTAATGTTCTAAACTTTAATTCCAATGTTAGATTCTCATTCCTGGCACAGATTTTAAATGATTGAACAATATTAAAGCATGGAGCATACTAGGTTTTATGTAATATATAAATTATAATATATCGAACAACAGGCAAATCTTTCCATAAGACTGGGTTATTGGAATACTAATTGCCAATTTTCCTACTCTGAGAGCAAGAAAAAAATCAGTGCACTGGTAAAATTAAATTATTCGTTTCAATAAAAAAATACTTTATTTCTTAACAGCAGAGATTTGGCAATAAGATTTTATATAACATCATTTACACCTGATTGTATTTCACTTCCAATTTTTTTAATCTTGCAAGGTACAAAGCAAATACTTGTGAAAGGGACATGCAGCCAATGCCAAAGTTTCAATTATAGCCTTTCCTATTTGGCAGCAGCAAGTCAGGACTTGTGGGCCTTGTTCTCTTCCTTCAGATCACTGCTGAGGGAAGAAAGAAACCTCGAGATGCTGCTGGCACTTAAATATCTGCTTATCCTTAAATGCTGCAGATGATGCTGCAGATGATGCCAAGCATCAACAGGGGAAAATCTCCACTTGTTCACCCTCTTTTACAGAGCTGAAAATAACACAAACCATCAAAGAACTGTTACTGGGAAAAGACAACTTACAAGTGTTCAAATTTTATCTTCTATTTCCTCAAGTTGCTCTCCCCATCCCCATTTTCCAGGGTCATATGTACAGGTATAAAGTAGGGGTGTGTTTTAAGAGGTTACACTCTGCAAGGATTGTGTCATGAAAGAAGTAAGTGCAGAAAACAGACAGCAATGCCCCCAAATCCTCCAAAATATCAGCCTTCTCTCGTCTGTGTTCTGAAGCAGGAAGGTATTTAAAAAAAAAAAGAAATGGAATGTGCCTAAGAACTTCGTGTGTGATCACTGCCGTAGTAAGAGGGACTTTTGGAAAAGTTATCCACATTTTTCATCCAAGGTTTGTGACTAGACAACCCCTGTTTTATGGTCACAAAAATCAGTGTGTTACCAGATTTATCAAAATCCCCATACCCACCAAAAGCTGCTGCTGTTTCTGAACAGCAGTCAAACAACATGCACTCTGCCAACTAATCCATCTCCTCAAAATACTTCTAATATTTCAAAAGCTCACAGACAAAACATGTTGTCTCTTTCATCTTTTATTTTAAGAAAAATTTAAAAGGTATGCAGAAATCTTTTTTCCCTTGTACCATAATTACACTGATTTGGAAAACAGAACAGCAATATTTAATTTTGGACCAGCAACAGGTTTTAAGAGTCAATACCCCGTAAGACATGCCATCTACCCTTACATATTTTACCTAGTTATTGCTCATAAAAAATTCCGTATCAGTTGCTATTTTCTAAGACTTATTTATATGTAATCACACATCTAAAAATGTGCTAACACTATTGTTGAGACAGAATTCAGTGGAAAAGCCTGTCCATTGGAGGGATTCTGTAGCCCACTTGCTTTAAGACACTATCACCAGTTTCATCTCTGAGTAGAGCTACTTTCAATGTGTGCACATACACATAAATATATATATGCAAATACACACACAGAGAACATCCGAGTGCCTTTTTGCCAGCTCGCAGTTAGAGAATTCCAACAGAAATTTAAGGAAACAACATGAATTCACAGATTACTTTCTTTAATAAGCAATGCTGAAGGCTGGGTTTGGGTTTTTTTAGAGCAAGTTATCACTTCTGGGAGATCTGCAAGCAGCTTCCCCCACAGCAGATGGGGTGAGGGTAGAGCCTGTGGAGATGCAGCTGAGCATCCAACGGCGCGGCGCTCGCACCCTGCACTCCTCACACCCAGCACTGACCCACGACAAAGGGCTCTAGCACTAGAGAGCCACGGTTTGAAGTGTAAAAACACTCATTTTTGGCAAACGCTGTCAGTGAGCAGTGGAGCTTGTCTTTATGTGGCACCATCCCTGGGGAAGAAGCCCTCCCGCACTAATCTCGCTGATCTCCGGAGCAGGGAGAATCGCTGTTGAAAATGCTATTTAGACAGACAGGCTTCTCTGCAAGTCTCCTACACAGGCTCATCAAACTCATTAAACCCAGCTTTAAATCCCAGGCTTGGGAGTGTAATCCCTTTAAGAAACCTGCTAGACTAGGCTGAGAGAAGAAAAATATGGTAGTTACTGAACTGAAAGGTGCACGAGCGGCCTTCACCTCGTGGTCAGCGTGGGAGATGGACACCCCATCTTCCTGGGCAGCACCAGTGAGGTGCTGCTGCCAGCACTGGGCAGGGAATGATGTCCTTGGAAACCACGCAGATGTTGTGTCTTCTGCCTCAGTAGCAGGAAGGATGTTGACCTGCAGCAGCGTCAACCCTTCAGCCTCTCCCAAATCCCTTCCCTTGTCATCTGTATGATAGGAAGGTAGAAGTTCTGTGGCAGCTGGCACAGCACAAAACTGGTGACTGTCCTTTGTGGAGGAACAGGAGATGGCTGGAGTGCCACCTCCCACTGGCAGAGGCAGCGTTTGGATGGGCAAGGTGAGCTCTCATACCATTCCACACTGCACAGCCTTGGAAAAATCCTCCATGGGAGGATCAAATGCTGTGCCGCCATCAAACCTTTGGGCAGCCCCAACAACTGACCTTCATCTCCATGCACGTGTGTAAAGCAGTTGTACAGGTGATTTCCAGGCCTCCTCCTGCCTACAAAGCTGCTGTTGCCCATGGGGAGACTGGAAAAACCCAAATCTGGCGCTGAGGCTGTGAGGAGGCAACGAGCAACACACAGGCACGGTACTTACACACAGAGAAAAGCAAAAGCTGCAGCTTGAAAAGGCTGCGAGAGGCAGGAGTTGTAGAGAGAGGTTCTCTGCACAGCCCAGCCCAGCCCAGCAGCAGGCTGCCTTGGGGAACTCTGCTCAGGAAATCATGGCACTGGGATGTTTTTAATCACCCCAGCCCTGAAGGGAGTGCAGGACTGCGAACTGCTGGGCACCTTGTGTCCTCTCAACTGACCACCAGCTGAAGGACTGCAAGAAAAAAGCGATGGCACTGAACTGCAGCCTCCCGATCCCAGTGTTTTTAGGTAAATACAATAGCATGTAACTTCAAAATGTCACCAGGAGACTGGATACAAAGCTTCCTAGCACAGTGACTAGACAAAATGTAAAATAAAATGAAATTAGAAGGTTCCCTATGGGGTCAGAGCAGTAAAACTGATTCTGATTAAGTTGCATTACCAGATAGAAGCAGGATCTCAATAATTTACAGCCAGAGACAGGATAAGTGTCCATTAGCATTAGTGTCTATGGATGTACACTTTCTATTTTTCCACATTTTTAAGGCCTCTGAGACCACGTCTGGGCCTCCGGCTTTCCCTCTTCCTGGCTCCAAACCATTGAAGTAAAACTCCTTCCCCCAGGCAGAAGAGGAGCCTTCCTCTTTAGCATCCTCTCCGCCCCCAAAGGGGGGGGGAAGGAAAAAGGCAGGATTATTTGAAGTCAGTCTGGGCACAGTAAATGGTCTCTAATGGTATCTAGAACACAAAATTCAGGATAATTTGAAAAAGTTATGAGGTTGGACATGATCCAAATTCAGATGAGCACAGCACAGCAGGATGTTTTGCAGATGTGTCAGTGACTCTTAAGTTTAGCTGTCCCTGATTTATTTTTTGGTTTGTTTTTAATATACCTTTCAGCACCAGCAATCTTAGGAAGGGCACACTTGAAGCCAAACCAAGAAGTACTAAAGGAAATAAAAAAATAAGCCAGATCAATCATTACAGAAACCTGGGCTCATTATATTAATTGTGTCTAAACCTCCCTCAATGTGTTCTTGGCCATTTTCCCTTCGAGAACCAATGCAGAGTGGCTGCACTCACTTTGTGCCTCCTCCACTAATGAGCAGCCTCATGCCACTTCAATGCCTCTTCCTTCCCAGGAATCATTACCTCAAGAGTTAGAACTAATTTGACGAAAATCTGTTCTGCACCATCATCCCCAGGTTCTGGAGGTTTAAGGAAACCATTGAAGGCACTTGCTGACAGGTCAAAACAGCTCTCCATCGGTCTCCAACAAAAACAGATGAGTAAGAACATCTGGGTAGAGGTTTGGACTCTTTTTTTTTTAAATAACTGCTTTATATTTGAGGTACCTGCACTCTCCCATGTACATTTTTGAAAGGAGTGGTACAAAGTTACTCCTCTTGCTCCCTCAAATTCCAGAGACTGAGGGATTTTTCAGACTGTGAGTACAATGAAATAAAAAAAAAAGTCATCAGAAAACAAACCAGCAAGACCGTAGTGATGGTTGTTCTTTACTGTGCCCCCAGTTTTGGGGTGGGCAGAACATGCCAGCGGTGGTTCTCGGCCCCGTGGGATGAACTGGGATCATCTCCCTGTCTTTCACCCCTCCCTGGTGCTTTCGAGTGAGCGAGGAAGGAGGATAACGAGCTGCCAGACACTTCTGCAGCTGATGAGCAGCAGCCACCCAAGAGGTGGTTGCATGATTTTGTGTATAGAGAGCTTGTAAAGCACTTTGGGAAGCTGCGGGATGAAAAGGACTATATAAACGTAAGATATTATTATTATTAAACCAGTGATCTGACAAGAAGAGACAGCTCTTCAAATCTCTACAACAGCTTGAGCTGAAGAGATCAGGGAGTCCAATTTGAAAAAATAATAATTTGAAACGAATTGGAGGATTAGAAGTGGCAGCTCTTTTGTGGATTCTCCATGGCAGGTAAATTTAGTAGGCTACTTTAATTTTGCATCGTTTTAACTCCTGGCAATGTCCTGTGCATTGAATCTGACAGAGAGACAGAGTGTTTGAAGCTGTCGTGGCTACATTTTAGTCTCCCAATTTTACAATCAGTGTTTGAATCTGCTACTACAACTCTGGGTACAGAGATCAGAGGCTTATCAAAGAGGCATCCATTTCAAAGACAAGCAGCAGCTTTGACTTCATTCCTTCAATGCTTAAAATTCCTGAAAAAGCAGATGAGCATACCACAAAACAGGTCTGAAGGAAATCTCTCTATCGGCTGTAAACCTATTTCAGTATTAATTTTTTAAGGATCTATTTTGGTCTCAAGTAAAATGAGTGTGTTTAGCAGAGATAATCCTCTCAATAGGTGAGCTTAATATATGCCTTTTCCTGTGACTGACTGAAAGAACATTTTAAACTTATTGCTCTTTCAAGCATTAATTGAAGAACTACTTCAACCAGTTAGCTGATTTTGTTTAAGTCTTTTTTTAGACCAATAATGTCTTCCCTTTCCTAACAAAGCAGCACTTCATTTCTTTATTGCTGCCCTTATTTTACCTGCATGGATGAACCAAGTGCACCGTGGGCAGCAACACGTGTACTTTGCAACGACATGCCAGGGTTTAAAGGTGTATCACACACTGGAGTGCTGCTTTCCACACCCAGCTCTTGGTTTAAAGCTGAGTTTCAGCATTCACATGGGTGATAATGTGACTGATCAGCATCACATCAGCATGGAAGTGAACCCGGGTGATTTTCTGCCTTCTGATCTCTCACACACACACTGCCTGCCACTGAGACCGTTGGCCACTCACCGGAACCAAGTGCCTGGTAGATTTGTGCTGGAAAGCGAGAGGGGATTGCTCCAAAATGGTTTGCAAGTCTGATCCCAGTTCCTCCAGCTGAGCACTGCCCAGCCCAGGGAGGCTCTGAAAAGCTTGTGCAGGGAGCAATGGATCATTTCCCATGGAGCAAGGGATCCTTTCCCATGGAGCAAGGGATCGTTTCCCATGGAGCAAGGGATATACTTTCACTGGGAACAACGGATTGAGTTTCCCAAGGAGCAAGGGGTGGTGTTTCCAGACAGTCACGTATCCCAGCATTGGAGGGCAGCATAACCTGGCTCCTGCCAAAGCAGGGCAGGTGAGGACAGCCCCAAGCCCACCTCTGGCTTCTTGTTTTCATCGAGCATTGCTGATTGACCCATCCCAGTTCTTCAGCGCCTCACCAGCAGGACTCAGAGGCAAAGGGGATAATCAGCAAGAGGTTCATTTGTCTCATGAAGGCTTGGGAGATGTGGCACTGGGAACTCGGTGCAGCACAGTCCCCGGAGCCAGGCCCAGCCAGCTTGAAAGGAGCCGCCCGCTGCTGCCAGCCAAGGAACGCATTAAAGCTGCCTTTGAAAGCCATGGTCATACCAGCAGCTTTAGCAAAGCTGCACTGCAGGTGTGGACATGCCCCAAAGTGCACGGAAAGTGCTGAAGAGTTCGGCTCTTCAGCGCTCAAATCGCTTCTGACAAACAGGGCTCAGAAGTCTTAACACATTCGGGCGTTTTTGAAAGCACTCCCAGCACCATCTCGCACCGAATGAAAGCTTCGGATTAAAACCGGCTTTGAACCTGCAGAATGTGCTGCTTTGCACCTGCAGGTGCCTCTCCTCAGAGCAGCTCATCTATCAGCATTCAGCCTAGCAACACGAGCTTCTTTTGCAGTGTTTTATTAAAAGGTCCTTGGTGCCCACACGCACACACACACACTTGGACACACTGACAAACCTGACATATTCTTCAAAATACTTCAAATTACTGTTATTGACCCAGTAGGAAACAAAACATGTAGAAAACCACAGCAGAAGCTTTTCACGAGACGTGACGGTGCCGTATCTACCTCATCCAATTCCACGAAGCAGACTGCTTTCATTAATGAACTGAGCATTTATCTTTCATTGCTTTCTCTATTTCAGAGAACCACAAGAAAACCATTTTGGGGCAGAAGTGTCCCAAGTTTGGGACCTTTAACACTTCAGTCTTAGTAAGTAATAATCATAGAATCATCCGATGGGTTGGGTTGTAAGAGACCTTAAAGCTCCTCCAGTTCCACAGGGACACCTGCCACTGTCCCAGGCTGCTCCAAGCCCCGTCCTGCCCGGCCTTGGGCACTGCCAGGGATGGGGAAGCCACAGCCCCAGTGTCCCTGGGTGACAATAATGAATAAACGAAGCGACGTCTGCGGGGCTGGCTGCAGGCACTGTCCCCGTGGCAGTCCTGTGCCAGGGTGGCCCCAGGACCAGCACAGAGCTCATTCCCAGCTCCTCACCCTTCCTGCTGAACACTGGCCCGGTGCTGCCGCTTCCGAAGAAAAACTGCCTTTTTAAAAAGTCACGGTGTGTTCAACAGATAAATAACCACCTCTGTACTTAAAAAGTGCAGGACTATGGCCATAAATAAGCATTAGTGCTTCAAAAATTGTGAAACCACAGCTTTATGGTTTTAAACAGAGACAAGGTGGAGTCCTGAATGGTGGCAGTGTATTTCAGATGAAAGCTTTCAAGCAGATGAGGAATAGTTACAGGAGCTGGAACCTGAGTAACTACAGTTGCATTAAATTATTCCATCTGCAAGTCCATTAAAAATTGTTAATGGTTTTGTATGGCTTTTATATTTATTGGGTGGGTTTATTCCTATGTGAGTCATACGTATTTATTACCAGAGGCCAGATAATGGTTATTAATAAAGCTTCTTTTATTTGCATACTGTCTTGATGCTGCCCTAAATATTTACAACTAGTCTATAAAATAAAAAGAATCCTTAAAAATTCTAAATAGCACCAGGGATGCATCACAACTTTGTTTTTTGTACTTTATTACTTTTTTTGGTGTTCTGTTTTTTCAAAACTGGAAAAAAACCCTTCAGCCTGGGAAATCCATTTCTTTTCTCAAGTCAAAAAAGCACTAATTCTTTCAAAGCTTTAAAGCACTATTCGTGTGGAGGAAGTGAGAGGAGATCCAAAGTTAAAGCAGGCTGGTTTTTTATAATTAAGAAAATACATATATTTCTACACATAATTATGAACAGTAACAAAAGCTCAGTATTAAAATAGGTCCACTGAATCCCTGGAATTGTGCCTGCCAAATAAAACACCTACTATGAATTTAGTAATGGGTTATGCAAACATAAATTACAAGGCCAGACATTTTAAAAGGAAAAAAAAGTGATTTATTGTCACACTGGAGACACGGCAGGATAGAAGCACAATTTCATTTTTCCATATATTCATCAACACTGCAGATGTGTTAATGCAAAAAGAATTCCAAAATAAAAATTACTCTCAACTGCTCTAATTCTCATCTGTCATTTAATTTACTTTAAAATTGTTACCAGGAAGCATTTTTTTTGTTTCAAGCAAGCAAAACACACTAAAAATTCCTGGAAGAAAATAGGTTTTAAGAGCATTTTACAGACATTTCTCCCGTAAAAATCAAGACTTCATCCAAAACTGACCACAACAGAGTGGCCCTGCAGAAACTTGGGGCATTTGGGAGGGTTTTTAATAGAAAAGCTTCGAACTATCATTTGTACCTTGGGCATTTGGTTTGTGAGTACTTTTACTCCACATATTAATAGTTGCTGCTTTTCTTTCAAGCAGATCCAACTATTCACTTATCCACCGTCAGAGCAACGACAAGAATCTCTCGTAAGTGGCAACTCCTGCTAGAAGAGATATTCGTGACAACATCGTGATTTTAATGAGAACAACACGTTCCTTTCATTCCACCTGAGTGACTTTGAGGCGGTCCGGCGGATGGGCTGAGGGTTACAGAACGTTTGTTCACCAAGTAAAAAAAGGAAAAATACTAATTGGAGGCGTTTAATTATTCCTTCGCTTGGTAAATACACGTAGGAAGGAAGAGCTGGGATATCGATGCCTGTTATTTTTATAACTCTTGAAAATAAGTCAAACTATTGTTCAGAGTAAATTTAGGAACTGAACTTCAGACTCGCTTTGAGAGTGATCTCCATATAAATTCCAAGTTTTACACTTACCTTTATAAGTATCATAAAATAGGATGTAGGAATGGGTGGTAATTGTTGGTACCACAGTGAGAAAAATCTCAGCTATTTTGGCTAAAAAAATGACAATATTTTCCCTTAAAAGCCAGTCAATGATACATCAATAAATCACGTTATATCTTAATGCACTCTGTATAAAGTACAACCATTCTGCAGGAGGAAGGATGACAAATGCTCTGTCAGATTCAGTTTTTTCCCTTGAGTTCTGACCTTGAAAACGTTCTCCTCTTTCAGCCCTTGCCCCCAACCTTCCCCTGCCCCGCTGCCTGCTCTGGCCCCTTTCCAACTGGGTCAGCCCTGCAAGGTTCGAGCAAAGGCAAGAACAACCAGGGAAAAACAAACTGTTTGCTTTGCCTTCTTTCAGCCTCAGTGACAGCGCAAACTCACTGCAGCATCAAAGGCTTAACAAGAGAGATTAACTTGTAAATATTTGCTTACAAGTGTGTCCCTTTGTAAACCACAGTAATACCCCAAATATCCCCTTTTCTCCTTTTCTGCAATGGAAAAGGCTGCACCCTTGGCGTTACTGAAATCCAATACCTGCAGCCAATGCTGGGAGAAGAAAAGAGAATTCTCCAGCTCTCAAGAATGCTCAACCAGCAAAATGCTCGAATGAAATAAATCTACATTACTAAGAGCGAGTGACTTCAGAGGAATTAATTTGTTCAACTACTCTAATGAGTTTGGTTGAATCAGATGTGTCCCCCTCTTGAATATTTTTGGAACCCTTGAATAAAGTAATTGCCTGTATATTCGCAGATTTACAAAAAGACTTTTGAGGTAAATGTGTTGTAGAAAATCGATTTAAGGGTATCTTGAAAGCAGATGGAGAGAGAAGCAGAAACTCAAAGTGGCCTAGGCCATGTGGTTTCAGAAAAATGCTTTAAATTAAATTTCTCTGCCTAATAACACACAACACAATCAGTACTTCTGCAGGTCAGGGGAACTGTTTTCCTGGGTTTCAGACCTTTACAAATGCTGTTTGAAAATCATGAACTATGAAATCCTACATAGCAATAATCCCCAAAATATGGCCTCATTTGGTAAAAGGACTTTCTCAAATCCTGTTATTCCCAAATAAACTGTACAGATTCTGGTGCCCACCCTCTGCTGCCACCCTGCCCTGCTGGGAACAGCACAAGTTAAGACAATAAAGACAATTATTAAAAAAAAAAAAAAATTAATGAAGTTTACTGAGTATGGTAGGAATGGTCAGTGTGGTCAATGGAGGTCAGTTTTAGGAGAATCCTAGAAAAATACAACTGTGAATTATAATTGTTTTAGCACTCTCTCACTTCCAATAACAAGGCAGCAAGAGATCATAATACAGAAACAGATGTTAGAAACACTGATGGGTTTCCTGCTAACAATGAGAACATGCTAAAGTGAAATATGTATTAAATAATCCATCCAGGATCAGGTTAGACCTGATTTAACCCCTCTGACTCCACAAGACTGGTGGTTAGATCACATTTAAAGATATGGAGATAGGTTTTATTACTTTTCTGGAAAAGTCACACAATAATAATATATTTCTCCATTTAGTTTTTGAAATACCAAGCCCATGTAGTACAAATTGTCATAAAAATCATTTACCTGGCAAACAAAGCTCTTAAGAATAAAAACATGTGAAGGCAGGACATGGCACCTAAATATTATCCTAAAGAAGAAGTATTCATCAAAGGGAAAAAAAAAGAGAAAATTGGGAGGGAAAGGGAAAAAAAGAGGAAAAAGGAAAGAAGAGAGGAAAAAGAGGGGGAAGTGAGAAAAGGAAAAAGGGGGGGGGGAGAAAGAAAACAATAAGAGGAGTGGAACAACCCAGCTGTAGATGGCAGCAAATCAATATTCACCCCCCTGTACACAGACACTGAGAACATCAATTATCCTCAGACAGACTGTGTGTTTTCAGTAGATTTTGTTATTATTTCCACTTTGTCACAGAGACTAGACCAAAGTTGACTGTGCAAAGTCATTGGGAATCAACACAATTCACTACCCACAATTCTGAAGATCCTGCTCTCATTTCAAGAACTAATTCAAGCAGCAGAATTAATTTATTTTTTTACTCTTAATTTGATTATCTTTTGCTTTAGAGACTGGATATTTCAATAGAATACTCCAGAAACATTGGAGACAAAGAATTTTATAATTTTACACTTTAAAAAATTGAGCTCTTCCATAATAATTGTCTTAATTTCCTTTAGTTCCTTATGACTTCTTTTTAAAAAGCTGGTGGATCTTAAAGATATGCATCACCTTGACACACAACATGAGGAATAAAACTATTACTTGTGTAACAGAACATTTTACAGGCATCTTTCTTTCTCTTTGGGGCACTGCAGAACTGGGATGGAGCAGGATGGGGATGACAGGGATGGTTTGGGTGACACTGATGGAAAACAGGTTTGATATAGGCAGGTAAATGTCATTCATTTGAGATCAGCCAAGGGCTCGGGTCAGCAGGCTGCCCCCTCCACCCAGCCAGTGTTCAGGTATTATTTTGTTTTCTAGCACCTTCCCATATTCCATTTTCCAGAGCATCTTTGAGAGTTTATGTTTCTGTGCTTAGAGGTTCTCCCCCATCCCTCCATAACTCTGCCCATCGAACCTTTAATCTGCTTTACAGGATTCAGATGGGAATTTGGGCATTCAAAGGTAATCTTGACTTTCTCAATCTCACCAGCTGAGTTCATTTACAACCCAGAAACTGCAAAGGGCAACAACAGTGAGGAATCGCCCACCCAATTTACCCTTTTATCCATCAGGATGAAAACCAGGGCCCACAGTAGCAGGGCAAGCTCCTGTCTCTGGATCTGGCCTTTATGCAGGCACCTCACATCTGCCTGATTTTGTACAGCTCACGATCTCCCATTACAAAATTAGCTGCTTATTTCATTTCCCAAGAGCAGCTGACCCAGGCCTCCCAGGCTGGTCTTTTGTCTTGTGCTCTGACCCCTGACTCAGGTGAGCCTGCTAATAACCCCCACAGCTCAGTATTACCTGGCTTACACGGCCAAATCATAGAGAAAAGCAATGGAGAGTTACAGGTTAAACAGGCTTAAAAGTGGAAGCATTCGATAAGCTTTTCAATGTTTAAAACAGAAATAGGTAAGCAAAAAGTGGTTACTGTATTAAGAATCTGGGTAAAAACAAAGGCAAAGTTATCAACATTAGGAACTATCTACACTTCATGCCAAAAATTATTAACCTGTGCACCTGAAATTATTTAGAGACTAAAAAATCCCAAGTCTCAAAGATGGTCATTCAAACATTCCCTTATTCACACCACAACTGGCATATGAGGACAGAATTAAGTAAAACAAGAATTTCACAGAGGTTAAAGTACCCCAAAAATATCACAGTTGGTCACAACAGTTCAGGATTTGTCACTGTAAGAAAATAATCATCTGACGCAGGCTGGCAATTCCCATGATATATTTTGAGATGTCTTCCAAGGAACAGTCATGTAAAATTGATGTTTCAAGTAATCTCCTGACCAGTCTCAGCCTTCCACAGTAGCTGCTCAAGGGGAAACAAACTGAGACTGCAAATACCCCAAAACATCTATGAGCAGGTCTGACATGACCTCCTAAAAGGCGTGAGGAGGTAAAGAGTATTTGTGCAATAACAGGTTAAGAACCCTTTCTAAAAGTTTCTGCACAACCACTGCTGAATTTTCTGTTCACATAAAGTTCCCAAACATGAGATACTTCTTCCCAGAGTCATCTCCCAGTATGCCAAGACAGAAATAGTATTTTAACATTTTTAAATACCAAAAGCCCTAGGGTCATTCCTCTGAACATGAAAACATTGTATTGCTTTTGCAGCAATTTGATAATTTGCAAGGAAGGCAGAAATGACCCAAATAGATCTGTCACAATTTTTAAAGTAAAAAGAAACAGAAGTATCCTTAACTTCATTAGTAATTTTTTGAATCCTTTTCTGCTGCACAGAAGATAACTTCCAAACAGATATTATGGAAAGTCTAGAGGCAGCAATGAATCGGAAAGTCAAGGCCATCCACACTTGTCTCCTGATTGATGGTGGGACTGGCAAGGGCTGAGGAAAAGAGATGCTGGCACAGCCTAAACCAGGGCTGCACCGACAGGGGTGCAGGCAGGGTGAAACAGAAAATGGAAAGTACAATTCTGAAACAGATTGTTACATTTAACAATTCCGTCGTTGTGGGTTTGTTTCTTCTTTTAATGCCAAGAAAGTTGTTACTTCATCGTGGAAATTTAAATTGAGCTGTACACTGGGTTATTTATCTAGCTGAAGAACATTCTGCATCCAGGCTGGTTTTCTACCACAGAACTCTTTTGTTATGAAAAAGAGCACATTGGATGTTTTAGGAACATAAATGTATCAGTTTGGAGATGCCAGTGGCTCCCCGTGCATTCCCTGTCCATCTCAAGGATGTTTCCCATCCTGGCGAGGTTTCCAGACAAAGCTGAAGTTACTCATCCTGCCTTCTGATTTCCAACTGTCTCCCAAAACTGCTGAAGTTTTGAGAAATGTTCACGGACCTCCCTGCTTTCTGGGAGTGCGAAAAACAACTGAAGGTGAACACACACTGCACAAGGTTTCAGTTTTGTGTGAGGAGGAAATCCAGTGCAGTTTTCCAGCAGGGAGAGCTGGACACCCACATGTACCACACCAAATCCCTTGGACAGGACAGACCTTCCACATCTGAGCTCCCTCCATGCCCCTGGGGGCAAAAACCACATCTCAAGCTGGCTACAGCTGCCTATTCCTACACTTCAGATACTTTCTTCTAATTCTTTGATGCCATTTTCATTCTTTCTCTGTCAGAGAAAGAAGTTGCTCTTCAGAAATGAAGCTGCAGAAGAGCACCACAGCAGAGAAGGCAGACAAAGAAAGAACCTAAAAAATCCATGCAAGCTTAAAAAGGAATGTGGTTTCACTGGGGTCCCAGGACAAAAGACGAGGATGTAGAATCTAGCAGACATCCCAATTTCCTCAAACACTGGGGATGTTCAGAGGGTTGTTTTGAATGTAGTCTCTGGATAAATAAAACTCCTTTCATGTACTCCGGAAGAGAATAGAGGCTACAGAATTGTATTTTGTAAAATAATATTGAAACCTTCCCATCAAATGATTTAACTTCTGTATGCTCCTTACTGGAAAGCACTAATTGCATATCATTTCCCACTATATCTCTTAAACTAATTACAAGAGGATCTATTTGCCTCTGTACATTCCTCTCCCACTGAGTTACCAAGGTGCTCTCACCATGCACTTAAAAAGTATAGTGTCTTGAGGATTTTTGTTTGTTGCTCCCCTTCAGCTCCACAAAAATAAAACTGGCTTAAAGAAATCCTCCTGAAATCTGTAACACGCCATCAGATGGGAGCTGGCAGCTACAGCCACATTCTGAAGAATTTGTCATTTTCCTTATAGGAAAAAAAGGAAGGCAGCAGGAAACAAGTTAGGTGTTGTAGTATGAACTTAAGCTTCTAGCAAACAATTGAAAATGTGGCAGAATTCCATGTATTTTCTGGGTTCTGTACAATTTCCTACACCCTCCATATTATTTCGCTTCTCTCCTTCCTCCTTCTCTTCCCAATAGGTTGCAAAGGGAATCAACTCACCCTCTCACAGCTCCTGAACTCACTCTTCAAATTCTTTTACTCCTTTTAGAAAGTCTTGTTCCTTCAAAGCTGCAGTCCCCAAATCCTCTCTTCTCCAAAGAGAACTGATTTCTGCCCCACAAAGCCTCCTCAGGGCACCAGCTAAACAACGCTGCCTCCTCCCCACAAGTCACTCCTGCTCCCACATTCCCCTTCCCCTCTCTGGGGCAGCATCCCTCCCTCTGCACCCACACGAAGCAGAGCAGCATCTGCTACTGGAAAAGCAGCAGTAAAGGTTAGGAGAGCTGCCTGCTGCTTCCCTCCCAGGAAGAGGCTTGGAAGGAGTTGGTCCTGGCGTATCAGTGCTCTGGAACTGGCTTTGAAACGCCACAACATTCCTGGATGAACAGATTGCTGGCAATCAGCAGGGAAAAAATACCCAAATCCACAAAACAAACAGAGGAGCCAGCCAGCCCTGAGCACTGCTCGCTTTCAGCAGGCAACCAAGTGAGATTATCTGTGGGTTTGAGGTAACTGCACATGCTTATGTGAAGAGTTTAAACACTCCCAGCTTCTCACACAAAATATTCACCTTTCCCAGTTTTCCCACTGGTTTTACCCCTGCAAGTTTTACCCCACACCTGCTTCATGCACATCCCCACAGGGGAGTTTGGCTCGGCCCTGACCTTGTTGTGTTTCCAGTGAAATCAACAGCGAAACTTAATTTGATTTTTGATGGGAAAATGAGCATCTTTGAAGTTATGCCCTTGATACAGATTTATTTAGGCAGTGAAATGTCACTTTCTACATCCAAGTGCTTGGAGAGTTTGGATTGGCGAAGGATTTTTTTTGCAGTTCTCCAGGTTTTACATTATTATATAATTTAGGGCAAGCCTGTTTGAAGGCCAGTGTCGATGCTTCCTCTAAAAACATCAATCCACATTTCAGCATTTACAGAATGCAAAAGCTGCCTGATGAGGAAAACATCAGAGATGAGCGGGTTTACATAAGGACCTGGCAATGCATACAAGGAAATTACAGAAATAAACGATTACGAAGAAATCATCACTTCCACACGCCCAAGACCACCTGCTACAGAAAGAGACTGGGATAGCTTTTCTCCTTACCTCTGGAGTGTTTTTCTTGAACTCACGACTTTGCTCAATAAGTTTTTTCCTGGACTGCTCACTTTCATCTTGCCGGTTCGCCAATATTGTTGCTGTGGTATCGAGCTCTCTCTGTTAAGAAAAAGAGACATAAAAAAAAAAAAAAAAGAAAAGAAAAAGGAAATACAGTCAGAACTCTGCTTGTGACAGAAATAAAAAAAACCCCTCATACATACATCATGTTATTGGGAATATTGAGCAGCACAGAACAAGGTACCAGGCTTCCAGAGATCCGACCTCCTGAATAACAGCAAATGAAGCTCTACAACCTTTTGGATTCCATCTTGCAACCAAAACATCACCATTTTTCTCAAAACTATTCATGGCTCCACCCCAGCATTACACAGGACAGCAGCAGTGGCACACAATACACACCTCCTAATAAATTCCCGAGTCCAGTGAAGATTACAGATCTTGGACATATTCAAACCAGGTTTATTTTCACCTGCCTGCTTTTTAAAGATACTGATTTCCCCCTTTTTGAGTTATCCTATTATAAAAATTTAGTAATTCAAATATTGGTTAACCTTATACTTGAATCTGGACTGGTTACGCTTCAGTCACTCTTAATTTCCTATGATATGCTGTATATAATTCCATACTGCCACTGCAGTGCTCTTTTCCATTTAAGTCTTGCCTTATTTGAATACAAAATTATCTTTTCCTATTATTGGAATCTGTTCCTCCAAGGTTATTAGCAGGTATCTCCATTTCCTCTCCAAAACCTATCTTTTTTTAAGCACCTCATGAATGCCAGAGTATCTTCCAACAGTTTCTACTGAGCTGAAGCACAGGTCCCACTGTTTTCCAGCTTCTTCCAAGTGTGTTATCCCCATCCCAGTTCCTGCACTCAGAGCTGTGCCTCCAAATGTCACCATAACAGATTGAACGGGTCACTTATCAGTGCACAAACCAACAATACTCAATCTTCTGTGTCAGCTTGTGCCTCTTCTGCAGTATTTCCATCTAATATGAAAAAACAAAGGCAAACCCCTCCGTTCAGCTATGGACGTCGTTCCCCAAGTCACTGGGAGAACCAAGAATTCATAAAAGGAATTTGGCACTGTTTTATCCTCTTGTTAATTCAAAAAGAGAAAAACCTGGCTATGAGAAAAGTTCATGAAAAGTGAGAACGTGCTAGAGCAAGACTACCTTCACCTCATCTCTCTGCCAAGGTGCCTGCAACCTGCCTGCAAAACTCCCAGTATTCTCCACCAGAAATCTGCCACGCTTCTGGAATTTGTTCATAACTCAACCACCTGTAAGGGACCAAAAGCACAAGCCTGGGACCTCCTGCTGGGTCTAACACCAGACCCCAAATAGGTGGTCAAGTCACTGACTTGTTACTAGATACAGATACCACTGTCTAAATACTCTGCAAAAGCCTAATTCCTAATTTTAGATACATTTTTGGATGGGTAAATCCTGGATGGATGGACATGCATCTTATGTAACTCCACAGTTTGACCTCTGGACGGAAAATCAAAAAGCTTCTGCAGTTCCCAACTCAAGAGGACCAATATTTTTTTCCCCTTTAGGTTTATTAGCATAAAATTAAGATTTTTTTTTTTAAATAAATATATGGACCATAGTTATCCTAATCCTTGGAAACCAGCTCAATATGACAAATGGATTTGAAGCCAAGCAGCGTGCTGGAGCCAGTGACCTAAATATTGTCACTGAAATGCTTAAAAATTCTTCTATATCTGACTTTGAGTAAAGAAACAGGGCAATATGTCCGCCAGATCTTGGTTTGGAATTCTGTAACATATGTGAAATCTATTGCAGAAAAGTGGGAAATACTTAACAGTTGGATAAACCACATTTGAAATTCATCCCAGCTAAGTTTATGCAAGAAAAAAGAGCAACAGAAACCAATGTGGTTAAGCAGAACTATAAAGAGCAATATAACGGCTAAGCAGAAGGCTTTTAAAAAATATAAACAATCTGGTACGGCCAGAAACTTGGAAAACTATATTTAAAAAGGAAGCACACATTTAGAGCCAAGCAAAGAAAACACAAATCATGAAGTAAGAGGGAATTTCAGTGGAGCAAAGAACCAAGTGCTTTGGTTTCCAGTATCGAGCACTAGCAAGCAACCTGACCAATGGAAAAGCAAGACTTTTAAAGACCTGTGCTCCCAAGTTTGGAGACAAGAAAGAAAAAGAACTGATTAAAAAATAAACAAGATTTTGTATTTTGTGCTACAATGAAGAGTCAGGTAGCAAATGACAAAGGACTTTCTCACCCTCACTGCCTGATCGATAGCACGGTGCCCTTACGCCGGGCGCCTTCCCATTACGTTGTGAATTCCTTCTGGGGCAGGTCTGATAATTCCTCCCCACAAAACATCTCCTCCTGTGACACATCAGGCGCAGACGTTGCCAGGGAGAAGTGCCAGCACTCCACCGCACTGAGCTGTCTGACTCTGGGGGCTGGAGCCCACGAGCTCCAGATCTTGCACTGATGAGCAGCTGAGAGTGTAAGATGCAATTCCGGCTGAGGAACGGAAGGTATCTAACCCCATGATCTGATACAAAAGAAGGTATTAAATCTTCAAGCCATGTCATAGTTAATAAGATCCAAATCAAAACTGCTTGGCAAATTGCTAATCTTTTCTTCCTTACTTGATCTGAACCGTGTACAATGCAAGTTTCATTTACTTAAACCTAATAACAGGTACAGGATTACACTCCACAAGCACTAATGGCAGATTTTTCATACTTTTGTGATTTAATCTCATGAGACAGCCCAGTTTAAAAAAAAATTCAATATGGCCAATGCATTATTTCTGCAAGCAAGCTCAGTTTAAGGAGCAAATAGTAGTAACTTCAATATTTCAAACCTGAGTACTGTGTAACACTCAGAGGTAAACACTTTCCCAAGCCTTCCAATCACTCTCTAAGTAGATAACAAGTAAAAGGAGATTTAATTCTGCACAGAGAGAAGTGTGTTGGAGAGTCAAAAATAGGAGTCCATGTCTCAGTATCGTCCTTCACACCTTTGAAATCAAAAGGGTTCCAATGAAAAGCAAACAAAACCCAGGGCTCAAAGGTGACCTGGCTATGGAAAGGATTCAAAGCCTGGAACCTTTAGTTCCACTGATTCAACACTGGCTAATGAACTTTGTGGCCCAAAACAGCCACCACGCAATCACCTCTGCAGAAAGGGAGTCACTGCTTGGAGCACATCTTGAGAGAGAACAAGCAAGACCATTATCCCTCCCCCTGCCCCAAAGTCCCA
Source organism: Cnemophilus loriae (assembly GCA_013397755.1). Taxonomy (NCBI): domain Eukaryota; kingdom Metazoa; phylum Chordata; class Aves; order Passeriformes; family Corvidae; genus Cnemophilus; species Cnemophilus loriae. The sequence continues at coordinate 273,124 of VZTF01009288.1, forward strand.
TCGATTTAGGGCAGGCACAGTTCAGAGATAACTAAAGAAGTCTCCCCAGGGTTTCTACTTTGACCCATTTCAACAAATTTACTGAGGGTGGGAGGGAAGCAGTGGGAGGAGAGGAGACAAGAAAGTCTTATGCTCCGAAGTGTGGGAGTCATTAGAAGCAGTCCCCAGAAAACAAACATTAAAAGCTTTCTTTCAGGCAGTATAGAAATAAAAAATCTAAAACTAGGAGGGTCAATCCACTATCTAGTGTAACAACAATCACCTCGGAGTGAATTTGTGTTCTCTTAACTCAGGTACTTCCAGACCCTGTTAGACTCCCTGTTCATCCTGCCTCTGTCACCCCAGGGTGACACGGCTGCACGGGATCCACCAGGGCAGAGGGAGCCTGCTGAAAACATCCCATCCTTCCCCTCCTAATTTCTGCTGCATTGAATCAGCTCCCTGTTCCAGGCCCATCTGTGCCCATGAGGAGTTGCACCATTACAGCAGGGAGGTGGGAAAACACAGCTGGAGGCAGGGGGCTGTGGAATCCCCCTTTTTGGCACCAGCCTGCAATTAGGTTGACCCCAAGTAATTACGAAACTCCAGGCTCACTGCAGGCGAGTTTCAAGGTTGTTTTCCTTTACGGCTGACATGTCTTTCCCTACCAGATGCATTCCTTGATAATCACCCAGCAGCAGGTCTGCACCCCTGACCAGTTCAGCACAACAACTCCTTCCCTTTCCATAATAAGAAGATTCAAGTCAGCCCTTCCATGCCTGAGACCTGGGAGCTGCTGGGTGGCTGCTCTCAAAGCTGAGTCCTAAAAATTACTCACTTACGAAAACAATTTCAGAAAGAAATTGAACTTTTTTGCATATTTATGAAGTTTCTGTTCCCTCACCCACTTCTAACAGTTACTGGCCACTGCCCTGCCATGAGCATTTTACAACCAAAGAAACCACCCCACTTCAGCATCCCAAATCCCCCAAAAGCTTCTCCAACAACCCTAACTAGTCCTCAGTCTCTGCTTTGAACCAGTATTCCCATGGCTCACACAGAAGAAGTTACAAAAACCTGTAATAACCATCTGTAATGACTGTGACATAACTGTGTCCCAAACTTTTGTAATTCTCCCATACTCAAATGTTTAATCCTTGCTGAATTTACCACAAAGCTCCTACACTGGAGCAAGAAACACATATCACAACTTTAAGACGAACTGGTTATTTCCTGGTAGACTTCTAGACATGGATGCAAAGCCTAGGCTGTGCCTTTGAAAGCCTGAAGCGTGGCTGCAGAGATTAACAGGACATCAGGAAGAATTTTTTCACAGAAAAGGTGGTTAAGCATTGGAATGGGCTGCTCAGGGAGGCGGTGGAGTCCTCACCCTTGGAAGAGTTCAAGAAACAACTGGACATGGCACTCAGTGCTCTGGTTTAGTTGTCAAGGTGGAGATCAGTCACAGGTTGGATTTCATGATCTCAGAGGTCTTTTCCAACCTTAATGATTCTGTGACTCACCATAAACCTCATTTTACTTATTACAAGGACTGACACAAACCACAACTTCAAGCAGATTAGGAATTTTCTACCAGTAAATGTAGCATTAACCACTTCCCCCGAAATCCTGTTTCTGTGTACTTAAGGTATTTCCCTTTATCACCAGTTCAATCAGTTTCCCAGTCTACTGATAATCTGCTACTGAAAGGAGGTTTCAGAAGTCTCATTTCTGTTTTCATCCTCTCCCAGGATTGCATTTGTCAGATCTATCAAAGCTCTCAATGTAGCTTTTTGCAATTTTTAATTTCCTATTAGAGGAAAATTTCCCGGTGCCAGGATGACACCAGTGTAGAAGCGTCTGGCACAACTCCGCACACGCACAGCCTCCTTGACTTGGGGGAATTTTACATTTCCCTGACTGCTCCATGAGGCAATCCACCCTTCAGTCTCAAAACCCCATCATTTGCACCTCTCCAGAAGCCAACGTACCCATTATGTAAGTATTTCAGAAATATTTCAGAAATTATAAACTGCTTTGCAAGCTTGGTGTGTTCCTCTGCAAAAACAGAGCCATGTTCACCTGATAAAGCTCTAGATTATGACTGGGGGAGAAACCACAGAGCTGACACTGGGAATTTTTATTAATGTCTGTTTTGACTGTAAAAGGCCAGCCCCAGTTCTAAGCTGGAAGTGCTCAGAAAGGTAAAACATCATAAGGATTCTGTGAGCAGAGTTCGTGTCAGCCTTGCTGTAAAGCCCCTTTCTAAAACAAGCCAAAGGAGAGTCCAGACAGTTCAACAAGAGCACAACATCTCAAAAACCACGATCCCATCTTACAATTCAACAGTGACTGCTGAACAAAGACCAGAATACCTGTAATTTACATTCCCAGAGGAAGGAAAAAATAATAAAAACCCACAAGCATTAGAACACATTTCTTAGGAAGCATTTTGCCACTTGGCAAACTGATGCAAGTACCTTTCACACGCAGAATTAGTTAGAAAATTTCAATAAACACATTTTATTTCCGCATACTGAAGTAATTTGACTCCAAGTAAGTTTTTAAACAAGCTTTAACTGGAACAAATTTAGGGCTCTACGCAACACTTTTGGGACAGGGAGTCAACGTGTGTGGTGGCCACTGCATAGAACAAAGAGAGCAAGAACAGAGGTGCCAATGGAGCCATCAAAAATATTATCTTAATTAGCAGGCTACTAAAAAAAACCCAAAAGGAAAATGTAAAAAAAAAAAGGGTGTTGTCTGCTCACAACAACAACAGCCAGTGCCACAAATGCAGGCAAAGCCTATCAAACCATCTTGCAAGAGGGGAAAGGTAGCACTGGCTTTTCAAAAGGAGCTACAATCAGCAGAAAGCGGCCACACAAGTATCGACGCCAGCAACAAATGCTCTGCGAGGGGAAAAGCCTGGCAGTGCCAGAGCCAAGGTGATTATTCCTGCCTTTTCTTCTACACCTTAAATTCAAAACTTTTTAGAAAATGCAAAGAACTGGAGACCATCCAATGCCAAAGGTCTATACTGAACAAGCCTTTTCTCTCACTCAAGAAAATAACAAAATATTGCCTATTTGTTTCAAAAGGTAGCTTTTCTTCTTCCATCATTATTTACTCCCTCTTTCCATCCTCCTCAAACCCAGGTGCAGCATGAATGCACAAGTCCCAGGCCCGAGGGTCTCCAGCCCTGCTGACAGTGGCACCACGTGGGTGATGTGCTCTGACTTCTCTCCAGAAATGAGGCTCAGGCTTCATTCCCAGCACCCTCAATCTTCACCCCAAAGCTTCTCTCCTCCTCCTGTCCCTCAGTTTCTACCCCAGACTGTCACTAATCCCCTTGTTCGCACCAGGTCCCCGCTCACCTCAGCCCTACAGCAGCACCATTCACCTGGAGCATTGGGCAAGCTAAAAGCCAGCTGGAGGGTGGATTTTACCAGACCCAGCAGCACTCCCTGCTCTCTGCATCCCCCAGCCTGCTCCTTTCCCAGCCTTCTCCCAGGCTGCTCTCCCACAGAAGCTCCACAGTGTGAAACCACCAGCTTCCATTACCTCACCCAAAGACCCGCAGTCTGGGCTCAATACCCTGCAGAGAAACTGTCAGCAAACCCACTCCACCAGTTACTTAACTCTGCTGGATTTTGCATGGCAGTTCATCACACTTTGGAAGGACACAAATTTCCTGAGAAGTGAGTGTTTGCTGGGGAGGGGGCTCCCTTGGCTCTGCAAGCCCAGCACATCCACAGCCAGCCGGCTGCGGCTCCCGTCCTGCCGGGGAGCTGCCTACGGCTTCACCCACTTCCCACACCATCATTTTCACACTCTTCCACTTAAAAGCAAAAGTTCAAACCGGTTGCTTCAACAGCTACAACAGAAAAAGCCAAAAAGTAATGAGTTAATGCAAGTGTTGCTGCAGTGAGGCTTCCCAGAAGGTAGGATTTCAGATGGATATAGCAAGGGGACGGTGGGAAGCAGCGAATGCTGCTCCAGCTTGGAGCAATCTGCTCACCCACCATCCACTGGCCGTGGAGTTAAATCACAATTCAGTCCTGTGAACACCTGCTCAACTGCCCTGTGCTGGCTTTCTACAGATAAAATTAAGTTCATCATGTACATGCTGGTTAATCACTGTGAAAGAAACAAAAAAATGCCTCGGCTTAGTATTTGTGACTTTCAGGGCAGCTACAGGGTGGTGGGGATTCAAACTGCATCTTCTTCTGCCAAATAAAATAAATTATGGCAAACCAAAGGAAACCCACTGCTGCTTGCACAGCCCTTGCCTGGGCAAGACCCAGTGTAAAGTCCATCTGCTTGACCTCCTCTCTTGCTGGTTGATCAAAGGCTGACCAAAGCACAAGGCCATACTGACCATAGCTCTGACCACACCACAGCAGCCAATTACCCCGTGGGTGAAGTGGCCGCAGAGAACATAAAAACCACGCTCTGGACATCATGGCACGCTGGGTGCCACCGGGGCCGGGCTGCCCTTCCCATCCCCTCCGCTTCTGCCACGGCCGGTCGGGGCGGGAGGAACGTCCCCTGTCCCCTCCTCAGCCCTCCTCACACACGGGTGACCGGGAATGGAGGAGGACACTGAGGGGAAACAACAGCTTAACCATGTTTCTGATCCAGCAAACTGGGAGCCAGGAGACACACAGCAGCCATGATCCGTAAAAACACGTTCACTGTGCTTCTGACCCCAGCAAACCAGACAGGAGGTGCACAGGACCCATGATCCACAAACCACATTTTTGGAACACAATTTTTAAAAGAGTTTTAGCCCTTAAGCTGGAAAAACGTATAAAATAAAAGCAATTAACTGATGAGTAAGTACAAACTACTGAGCGCACTACTCTTGCCCTTTGTCTGAAGCCCAAATGCAGGAGCCCTGTGCTCAGGTGGAAGGCGATTACGCTGCCATTTTGTAATAACACACCTTCAGCAAATGTCTTACTTCCAAGGAAGATCAGATTCATGAGCTACATTAAATAATTCTTTTGACCACAGATCAAAGTAAAGCGTAGTCTTAAAAGAGTGGTTTAAATATCAGAAAGTTCAACTCTTTAACTGAGCTCTGTTACATCATTTAAAGTATTGAGTTACTCCCGTTTCCAGCCTAAGCTGTGCTGCTAAATGAAGCATGACCAGGCTTTAAGCGAGACACGTCCTGTAACACAGACCAGGATTTATAACTTGCTATACAGGTTGCCACCAATAAATCAATAATATATACACACACACAGGCGTGTTTCAGTGTGAGTTCTGGGAACTTGCTGTTTGGAAAAAAAAAAAATAAACTCAAGCTTTTTTGTTTTTATTCTAAATGAAAACGAACTCGTTGCTCAGCTTTTAGTCAACTTCTTCCAACTCCCAACTATGCTGTCTTCTAGAACAAAAATTCACAATTTTTCTTTGATGAAATGTGTTATTAACTTTAATTTTTTTAACAAGGTTGACCATTACAGACTGAGTCCATCCCAGCCACCATTCAATAATCCTTCAGTCTACAAATGCAATTGCCAATCTCAAAGCTACTCCCAGCTGTTTCTTAACATTGGGATATAAAATATTTACCAACAAAAGTATAAATACGCACTGAAAAAGCAACCTAAAAATACTTTTAAAACCACATTTCAACAAAGTAATTCCTTAAGGGATGGGAAAAAATTACCATGGACTTGAACTAATCACCTCGTGTTTTGCTCCCTTCTCATGTTTTTGGGCATTGCAGAAATGGGATAATGGATGAATAAACTATCCTACCACGACAAATATGGTTTGGAAAGATGGGGCTAGGCATAACTTGGAATTTTTTGTTGCTGTAAGTTTAAAATCCTTAACCACAGGCATGTGCACTAGGGAAAACCTATAAAATCCATAATGGAAACGCTGTCCAGTGGCCCCCTTCTAGCAGGCCCAATTTCACCTCCCCTTTTACTGCTGATCCAGGGACACTTTTAAATTCTGATTTGCTGCTTCACTGGAGGTCTTTGCTCTCTGTGGAAGAGCTGCTCACCAGCTCCACGGAGCAGCGGGCACGGGACAGGGACACGGAGGAAGCTGGATGGGGAACTTGTGTTAAGAAATCAGTAAAAACAAAAACGAGATCAGAAGAAAATTACTGGCAAATGAAATTGCTGTTTGATAAACAATTTAAGCAGGAAGAGTATTTGGCAGAGGGTTTCCAGGGAACGGTCCTTGACTCCTGACTAACATGCTTCCTCCCTTGGTCTGAGTTTGTTGACTTTCTGGGCATTGCTGTAAGGTTTAGGCAGTTTCCCATGATGGGAAAAACACAGCTTTTTTTTGAGAAGTTGCCTGTGAATGCAATTGGTGGATGTTTTCTAAAAAATTATAGATATAAATAGGAAACAAGAAAGCAACAATTTCTTTATTTAAGCTTTTCCTACTGCTAAAAAGTCCCATTTAGGCATCTTAGTGTCCTTTCTGATCTAAATCCCAAACAGTGACTCAGTTTGGCATGACAACACACGATAAGAAATGTATATCTGGCGTTTGATGCCAATAGCAAACACGACATATTTTGGACAATTAAAGGGAAGACCAGATTTTGAAGCCTTTCAGAGATTTTCTACATGTTTTTATGTTTAATCTGGATGATTACAGTCCAGCATAAATAAATACCAAGCACACTTCATGCTGAACTGAAATCAAGAGGCAGAGGCGGTGGAATGCAGAATGCCTTTTCTAGGTGTTTCCCAACAACATATTGCAGTACTTAGTTAAGCTCATTTTCTGTGACATGAAAAGGAAAATAGCAGAATTGACTCATGAAGTAAAATTAGCTGATGTACAGTCACAAGGAGGCCGGATTGGAGCTGACAGCAGCCAGAACTGCATTTAACAAAAACTAACATGCTTCATGCTAATAATGGTGCTGGTTCAGAGCCACAAGGACTATTCTCTGTATTTTTAACATGGACTGACTGTTTTTAAACCAACATTTCTAATAGCATACCCTAAACTGTACATCAGGAATTATTTAAAGACCTTCCAGAAGTGATGTATTAAGAAAGGCATTCATAAAATAGTTTTTGAACACAGCAAATCTGGCATTTCCAATCAGTAGATGCCTCCCAGGATGAGCACCAAGCCATGGACAGCCAATATCTGCTTCTCCATGATCACAACTAAGGTAGACAGGACAGCTAAAATGCTTTTTTAACCACAAAAAAAAAAAAACCTGTTTGGTGGTAATTTACAGAATTCCTCCACTAGTCACTGTAACAAATCACCCCAGAATGAAAACAACAGATTTAGCTGCAGTGGCACTGTCAACCTCGCTATGATACACTGGCACTAAAAAGTCCTTAATTTTGGCTATCAAATACAATTTCAATTTCTTGCACTTTAGGGCAGTAAAAACAATTCTGTGAAGACTCTGTGTTTACAATCCCGCAGTAAAGAATGCAGCTGTCTCAATCAGTGCTGATTGTCTGTTAATTAGCTCAGTTTTACAAGCTGATGGAACAGATTACTTCATTCCCTCCCCGCGCTCAGAAAGAAACTACAAATACAGTTATCTCCAATACAGTAATTTTTGCTTCCCGCCAGTTTGGGGAGGTAGGTGATGTACCAGGGACACAAGTGATCTCATTACCAAGAAATCATTTATGTTTGTGTCTTTGCCAGGCACTCTGTCATACAGAGATTTTCAGTCCATATATATAAATACACACACATCTCTCTCTCTCCTGTATGAACACTGAAATAAAGAGCACCACTTTCTGATGAAATGGAAATACCCCCCCCCTCTTTTGCTGTGGCTGAAACCAAGTAGATGATCTTCAAGGTCCCTTCCAACCCAACTGTTCCATGATTCTAGGATTATCAGAGTCCTTTAGGAACAAAAGTCAGGTCCTCATGAACAATTTCCTATCTATATTATGTATTTAATCAGAAACACACTTTTGACCCCAAACCAGCCTTGAATTTTGTGACCTAGAGCAGCAAACTGCAGGTTTTTAGTGAACAGCCTGAAGTTGCTGTTGCCATTCTCCATCCCCATGTGCTTTTTCAGCAAACCACAAATAAATAGCTGGATTGCCTCTGAGCTACTCTCTCAGATTCACTGCCTCTAGTATCTCCATCTTTTATCTCGACACTCTTGAAGAGAAGCCAAATTTTAGCTTTCATACATGCAGACAAGAGGTTGGACACCCTCATCCAAATGCCAGTAAACACTTCTGCTGAGAAAACCAATGGAACACTGCAAAGCCCCAGGCCTGACAGTATGAAACCGATCCAAAAACGCCTTTTTTGAGATGACACAACATGCTACACATTGTATCAAACAATAGACATTTCACTTTGAAACTGATTTTCTTTCTTGCTTAGTTTAGATCCTTCATGATTAGGAAGAGAAGAAAAAAAGATGTAGCTAAAGAACATCTATGAATTTAAAAGAAAACTCATTTCTGGGTGTAGATGTAGCTACTAAGCTTATTGCAGAAGCAGCGAGTGAACAAATATGAAACTCCACAAAACCGTGGAATTATCAGACCACCAGAGCTGGGTTTTGGCAGTGTATCTGGATGGTAAGTACAAAGGGTAATCTAAATAAAACAATGATTTTTTTCTACGCAAAGACATCTGTAGACATCTGCTCTAACAGCAGCATCCCAGAGAGTCTAAAACCTCTTAAGGCTTTTCAGATCTGAGCACACAAAAAATATGAGAGTTTAATTTTTGCATTATGGACAGGCATCCAAAGCAGATCACTGAGAACACCCTGCAGAAAATTCTCTGGACGCACAGAACCAGCACTGGGGGAAGAGGAAGCCTGAAATGCAGCGAGCGGTCACCTCACCTTAGAGATGTAAACCCATGGACAGTGAGGGAACCAAGACCAACAATCACCAGCTAACGCCTGAGTATTTTTTCAGCTGTTGTTTTTCACTGAAGTTTAACTAAATCATATTTCTCAACCCTATAAGCACTTCTTTCACAACACCCAGGAAAAAGACATTTAGAATATGATCCTGGCTTCCCACAGTTCTTCTGCAGACCAGAATAAAAATGAAAGGGAGGGGTGTGTTAGATTTTGTCGGGAGATTGTTTGTTTGTATATTTTTTAAATAAAGGTTTTATTCTAATACTTCTTTGGTATGTTTTGTTGTCTGTCCCATTCTGAGAGCTGCTTTACCCACTCAGACCTGAGGACACCTGGTTGGCTTCGCCTCCAAACACCAAAGAAAACACCTTTGCTGAACATGCAGCATCAAGTGCTGCATTTACATCCCTGACTTTTACTGCTACCCCAATGCTTCCTTGGCTTTCACGTGCCAGGGCACAGACAGTTGCAGCCCTGGGAAGTTTCACCAGAGTTCCTCTTGAACTGGTGCCATCCCCTTGGCTGCCTGGTGTTGCGACATCCCAGTTGCATCCCATGTCTTCCCACACGGGGAGGAGGCAGAGGTGTGAGAACGCCGGGGACCAGGGCTTGGGGCTCCAGGGGAATCCGGCCAGGCACCCACAGGAATGTTAGATTCCTGCTAGAAAACAGCAATTTGGGAAGGGATTGCTGGCTGCTGTTTGATGTACCCCTGCAAACGAAGCACTGCCGGTGAGCCCTCAGCGCTATTCCGCACATCATCTCTGGGTGTGTGAGGTCGTGACTGTAAATCAATCTTTAATCTTTGTGCTCCATGTGCAGTGATCCACCTGCAGCTGCAGATGAAAAATCCCCAAAGGACTTGCCAGCCTTTCCTCCATCTCCCTCAGCACTCAGCAGGACACTGCTAAGGGTTGAACTGGCTCAGGTTTGCTGTGGGATGGACCCTGAAACGCTGGGAAACGTTTGGGAAGAAGCAAAGCGTGTTACCTCAGTTACTTCTCCAGGGCACCACCATTACAGAAGCTACAAGGCAAAACAACCACCTACACACACTTTCCTATTTTTGTGTAAAGCCTCACTTGATCTGCTGCTCTATCCTTCATGCTTTGTACTTGATACATTTCTAGACAGATAGATTATGCTCTAGAAAATTGTCCATGATAAAAGGGGAGAGGATGAGGTTGGGAATTCTGCTTTCAAAGCAGTACGGTTTCTTCTGTGTCTCTGCCCAGACAATAACAGGGATAGCAAAAATCACCAACAATTAGATGAGAAATAAACTCAGGCTCCTCCTTGCCCATCTATCCACAGGGACTGCAGCAGCCCTGCACTGCCTGCCCTGCTCCCCCTTTACCACAGGTAGAGGATATTTACAGAAATGATGCAAAATGCCTTTCCTTCTTTTGACACTCCTGCGGTGTGCCCTAATCTTGTGCTTTAATCCAGCCCTTTGTGGGTAAGGAATAAAGCTACTGCTGCATTTTAATACTGTATACACACATCAGGCAAAAAAAGCAAATATATAAAGTGCCCTAAATAGTCAGCCGAAACAGAATGACAAAATTACACATTACTTCTGTCATTACATGCTCTCCTTTACCATATGTCTAAGGTAAGCAGAATGCCACCTACATAATGGATTCAGCCCTGGAGTAAGGCTGGACTGCCGAGGCTGGTGAACCTGATGTAACACTCCATCACTTATTTACTGCATCTCTAAAGCATTTCAGATTCTAAGCTGAATATATATTTCACACAGTACCAAAACTTTTAAATATCCACAGGAAGATTTCATTTTTATAGGCAATAAACATTAAATCTAAAGGACTGGAACATAAAAAGTGTTTTAATACCATATAAATCACCTTTCCCTAGACAGAATAAATCTCTGAAGGTTTTAAGGACTGCAATATAAATTTTTATGGCAAATTATCTACATAGGAATTACTTGCACGAGATGCACTTTCACTTCTCCCTCTCATTTGCATAGTGCTGACAATCTTTTCAATCAAAACGTTCAATCCAATTTGGGAAGTCCAGAACACAATGTGCAGCAATGCTGGGCTAAATGCCGTGTGGTTGGTTCCTCCTTCTCTTCACTGGGAGTTATCCAGCTGCTGCTCCCTCTGTTAAATACAGAGCCTGGCTTTGCAGAGGTAACAACACCAATATGTAAAAATTAGGGCTCAGATGAGTAGCTACGTCCTTGTGCAAAGCATTTGTTGACTTTCCTAACACAGGAGCCTTCTACAAAGCCTGGCAACTATGAGCTCATGTCATGCTGCAAGCAACACTCCTCTAAAGCAGAGTGACACAGTCTGAACCGGGAGGGTCTGAATTAAGGAGCAACAGCCAAAGTCGTCCTTTGGGATGCTCAGAAGGGGCATTTCCATTGCAAAGTTGGTACAGCACTGAGAAGCTGTGATGGGGGAACACCATCTGTGGGGAGCCCCAGTGCTCTGCTAGGACAAAGGCACAGTAAGGGTGACAGGCCCTTCTCAGGCAGGACATCAAGCATCATTCTGGAGATTCCTCCCATCCAGTGTGCCCACAATGGTAGGATCTCTCCTTTGGATGCCTCCAAAGGCGACCAAACCTGAGGAGCTGACAGACACCCTCAGTCAGGTTTCACGGCTCTGACTTCCAGCTAACCAGTTAATAACCACAGAAGGCGAGAGGCTGAGTATTTTTCCTGGTGAAACAATAAGAGCTCACTCCCGAGAGCTTCTGTCCCGGCCTGTTGGCACAAACACTTCCTCATGGCTGAAGCACAAACACGCACAAGACGAGCAATTCCCGAGTCTCCAAGCGCACCCATCCTCAAAGGACAGGCTCCCTAGAGGTGTGGTCTACCACTGTTACCAAAAATACTCGGGTTTATTCACCATTTCATTACAGCAAAAAATGTGCTGACAAGGACTCTCACACAAACGGCCAGAATTAGTTCTTGGAAAACCTCCTGCTGCCTTGGAGTCAGGTCTGAAACGTGCTTGGGACTTCACCGAATCCTCCCCTTGGGCGAAATCAGGGTACATACAAAGTTAAAGCACCTGAAGAACAGTCAAGTCACAAGGGGGAAGAAAAAAAAAAAAAAGAAAAAAAAAAGTAGGAAATTTGTAAAGAGAGCTAAGAATAGCACTGCTTTATTTCCAATGTATATTTCCCTTAGAAAATATTTTTGGGACTTCTGTCCTACCAATCAAATTAAGATAACAGAGCAGAGGAAGAAACACAAGTCGGTTCCCAGACGGTTTCCTATGCTTCAAAGGTATTTATTTAATAAGTACCATGTATGGATAAAATGAGATCATCAGCCCAGTCATGAGATGGTTCTCCAAATTTTTAATGAAGCCCTGCAGTGTGTGATTTACACAGTGATGGCTGGTGCACGCTGACTGCAGGAAGCAGCAGCCCCGAGTGCCAGAACGCCCCGAGACCCGGAGGGTGTGAGGTTTCTGCTCCAGGAGGGGAGCGAAGAGACCACTGAAATGTATGGAAGTCAGGGACTTGCAAAATAAAATATTACAGGGTCATTTCCAAGACACAGAGTTTTGGCCAATGAAATGAGGTATTTGCTTTCTATCTGATGAAGGAGTGAAGTGACATAAAGCTTTCTTCCATATGATTTCACAAGCTTTTATTACTTTCCTGAATTATCTTTGAATCTAGAGGATGGAATATTATTTTCTTTTGAAATATCAGGTTGTTGCTAGTCTTCCCACTTGTACAATCCACAAAACCTATTAACATTTTCAGTAATTAATGCTAATACTTGAGAAAAAAAGCCATTGTGTTAAGAAATGCTTTAACAAGATCAAGAAAGAAAACAAGTGCTTCTCAGACTGTACATAATTTATTTTGCTACATAATTATTTTTTTCCACATAAAACCAAGTAGGGACTACGTATCACTGTGTTCAGCACTCATCTTCATTATTATCTTTTCTCTCTTTCCCCACAAGTGCAAATTTTACAAAAACGTTTATTTTCTTCACCACAAAAAACTAAACACTTACACAGACCAGTTCCTCTCCAGACTTCCCTTTTGGGGGCAGGGATAAAAAGCAGGGGAAGAAGAGCTTTTGGGCTTTTCTCTGCCCATACTCTTAAACAGTTTGACAGACAGATTTTTCTTTTCAATACTTTGAATCCAGGCCTAATTTATTTAATTGAGCCCCTGCAAGGATGAGTTTCAAGTGCTCCAGGATCACAAATATTTCTATTTGAGGCCTACGATGATGCAGCTTTGCCAGGAGGATATCAAGGGTGGCTCACCTGGCTCTCCAAACAGTGTAAGAGCACTTGGATGAGTTCAGCACACAGGAGCAAGAACCAGGGCTTCACTTTAAGTCAGGCTGATGAACATAATCATACTGGAACCAAGACATACTGGACTGGAAAGTCTGACTCAAGTTGTGGCTGCTTTCCCAAACAGATCATGAAAGAATATTCAGCCCTAAACTTAGAGCAGCTCAACTATGTATTTTATAGGATATTTATCTATGAATCAGCAGATCACAGACTTGAAGGCCAGACATTCTTCCCACTCCAGCCTTTAGTCATTTGATCAGGAGAGCCAAGAAAGAACATGCCGAAGAAGTTTATACCAGTTCTTTTCAGAGGAAAAAAAAAATGAAGGGTTAAAAAAAATTAAATAAATAAGGAAATCAGCAAGCCAGAAGCTAGCAAATAGAGAAATTCCAACAGGAAGAAGCAGGGATCCGGAATGCCAAGGCAAACCACGCTTGCTGCTTTGGGGTGGGGTGGAGGGCGTCTCTAAAATAACTGCCTTTTAAGAAGCTTGAGCTCACTGTCAACCCCTCTGGCTAAAGCACACAACCAAAAGGCAAGTAAATTCCTTGGAAAATGAATAATTTTCAAGATGAACTGAAAGCTGAGCAAAGGTTGGGTACATGGGGCAGAAGGGGCCCTTCAAGCCCACAGAATTCACAAGAATTGCTGAGCACAAGCTGCACTTGACACATGTGACTCCACTCCTCCCGCCCCCTCCTCACATAAACTCACCACATTCCTTCACCATAGCGAGGGTTCTCCACCCAGGAAAACCCCCAGCTGAAGAAAAAAAATAAAATCCACAGACCACTGTACATCCTGCTATGATCTGGCAACAGAAGGTGGCACAGACTGCTCAGCATTTTGGGAAGTAAGTTGTTTCTGTCCACTAAAGTATGATTTTGCTGTTGTAAGTTAGAGTCATTAAACATTGCTGAAAATCAGTGCAAACCTAAGCCTGCCCACAGGCACCCCCAGCAGATGGAACTGGCTCCCGAGCCTGCCTGAAGAAAGGCAGCACTTTGTGTGTGGATGGGGGAGTAGAGGGACCAGGGCTGGGGCTTGGTTTGCTCTCCACAGCCTTGTGCAAAGGCTGTGCTCAGGTGTCCCCAGCAAGCACCATAACTGCAGTGTGGGCCCCACACTGGGCAGTCTGGGCACAGAAGGATAGGACAGAACTTCAGCGTTGGCACCTTCTTCAATTCTTTAGCCTAAAATAATGTGGATGTTTGTGGAGAACTGCAATCCAAAGCCTAAACCACAGGGCCTTTCTGGATGGTGCTGACAAGACCAGAGCATCTGCTGTCAAGTTTAACGAGTTCCCCCAAAGCTACACACAAACCTCAGAGAAATCTGTAAAACAAATTTTTCTTCCTTCTAGGTCAGTTCCGGAGTTGACTTTTCTCCAGTCTTTGCCCCTAAGGAATGCCTCAGCTGCAAAGCAGAAGGAATGGAGATGCATGGCATAAACATGAATGTGCTGTCAGAGGACTCTGTTGCTCAGAACTTCAAACATGTTGCCCCACGGAAAGGATGAATTTTTTAATTCCAATACCACCTCTGAAAAAGATAATGTTTGCAGCGCCATCAAGACCCAGACAGGATACCCAGTGACTTCTGGGCAACTCACCTGGCGTGGGCAGGTCTGCTCAACCATATGATCAAACTCCATTATTCCTCTTCAAATGCATGCAGTATCTTTTCCTCAAGCACAAGTTCTCCCACATGCAGCAGCCAGAAGGTAACATCCCGCTGGTTCTAAAGAACAACCCAAATGCTTCATCCCCTCCCTACGCACCATGGAACGCCCCAGACTTCACGTAACAGCACAGACCCAGCAAAAACAACCTTAAGTCTCCCTGGCACAGGTATGTATTTTGGATATAACATGAGGATTAAAAGTTCTTGCTAAGATTCACGGTGGGCTATTCAGTACTTTTAAAATACATATTATCATCTAAAGAAAACCACGTTTCTGTGTGAGTAATGACACACTCTGCCCTTGGAACTCTTCCAGCGCTGGGCCGGGGCTGAGTGCTCAGCCAGGGCTCCGAGGATGAGCTCCTGGGCCAGGCTCAACCCTAGATGGCACTGCTTATCACTGCTTGGCATGCTCCTCGCTGGCTGCCGGAGCCGTGCCAAAGAACGCGCTCATCATGCCCAGATTATGCACCCAAGGTAGACACTGACACCTCAGCACCTACAGGGCTGCTGTGGCAGCTGTCCTGGGCACAGGGACAGAGCAGCAGCCCCAGTGCAGGGACCCCGTGTCACTGACACATCCCAGAGCTGCCAGCAGCCTCTACGCACGCGCGGCTGGGACTGGGGACAACCACTGCTCAGCCCACCCGAGCCCGGTTGGGAGATCTGCTCCTGAGGAGCAGCTCGATACCCACCTTCAGGATAAATGTCCAAGGGGATGCCTTGCTCTAGAAAGCCCATGAATAAACTCCCAAGTTATTTCTTAAATAATCCACTGCAAAAAAATACTGTCACAAAATACCAGAACTCCGATATTACAGATACCCCAACACTGCTCTGTTCTGTACGGCAGAAGGTGCCGGGGCAATTTCATTTTAAATATATTTTACTCAAATACATGCCAGAATTATCATATCCAAACCACTGTGAAAGAATTAAGACTAGATTTGATCACGGCTATTTTCAGAATACCCCCTGACTGGCTGGTGCTTTTCAGTAACACAGTTACAGTCTCCATGCTAATCCCTCCTCCTCCCCCCTTTTCCTTTTTTAAATAGCTGCTCACTTCTCTACAGAAGCAAAGGATTTTGTCATTTCAGGACAGACTCTAGGGTTCTCATTATTTTCTGCAGAAAACTCTGAAGTAAGAACAAACAAATCCTCTCCTGTTGCTGCCCTGAAAGGATCTCAACTCCAGCTGACAGCACAGGGCTCTGCCCTCCAATTTGAAAACGTCCCCTCATCCCTGGGTGTGCAGCACCAGCAGCACTGGGCACCGTTTGAGGAAAAAGGGAATTCGTTGTTCCCCCATCACATGCAAAAATTGAGAAAAGGAACTTACCGTGATGCTTTTTATAACCCGTGATGTTGTTAAACTGTCAGAGATTATTATAATTTCAGATAGATTTGATAATAGTTTTGACACAGAAATACAGGTACTTTTTTGTTTTTGGGAGATTTGAAATGACAAATCAACCCACTGTCAGTTCATGGTCTTGCCTCTCTACTCTGATTTATTTACTCATTTCCACCGTCAGTGAGCCAAGCACTGGGGAACAATATCTGCAAGGGTGACCCTGTAAATAGGAGGGACTGGGACTTGCTGGAAAACAAGTCAGGAATGCTCAGTGCTCCCTTCACGTGTTCATCACCCATCCTTCCCTCTGCACTTCAACATTACCCTTCAGCAAGGGGGTTTTTGTTACCAGCAAAGAAATCTGCTAAGGAACAGGAGTTCATTCCCACTCCGGTTCAATACCAGGTTTAACACCAAGATGCTGACAGGGGACTCTGTTTTAAGTGCCAAATTTGGGTGACAATTCCAAGTTTCAACATGCACAGTGTCCTTTTAAGATACCCTGTCTCCAGACACGCTAAAGGTGGCCATCAAATAGTTAAAACAGTCATCTAATATGGCAGGGAAGTATTACTAAGATTGATAACTGACAGTGCTGTTTAAGAATTGAAGTTTGAGAATCACGGTGAAGTTTTAAGGAGCTGATTTTCGTCTTGTTCATAAAACCACAAAGTGGATTGAGTTAAAGTCCTTCCAGAGAGCAAGGTGCATTCACAACCAAGTCAATATCCCTCTTCCTCAGAAAAACTAATTAAAAGATGAATTGGCACTACTGAGCTCTGGGGAGAGGTTTAATGATCCAACTTAAAATATCTGGTTAAAGGAGATACTCTGTTTACAGAGACATCCCAGGGTTTCTTGGATTTATTTTTTTTAAGAGTCTCAAACCTACATTAAAGCATAACACGATCTCTCTTCATAATTAACACTGGAGTGACTAAGTCAGAATTTACTTAGTTCAAAGCAGGCACTGTTTTTTAAGCCCTGTGTACAAGAAAGGTCACTAGATTTATCTGGGTAGATGGTTGCCCAAGTGACCCATACCCTTCCAACACCATGTAGCAACCCATGTCCAAATATAAATGGAAAATACGAAACAATGTGGAATATCTCCTACTGCTTGTATCTGAACCAAGAAATACAGTAAAGTCAAGCAACAAAGGACAAGTTTTTCATTTGACTAGAGCACAGACAAAAAAGGCATCTTTAAAACAAAAGAAAAGAAATGGCACTAGATACACATCACCTTGCAGGAAATCCTGCCAGATAGCATCTGCTATACAAAACTGGGATTTTTCACTGCAACGACATCATTTGCATAGGTTGTCTTAAAAATTTAAGAAGGTCTTTGAAGAAAATGCTATCCTACCTGGCCCAGTGCACTGCACATTGCAGGGCAAAGAAAAAAACAAAAGGGTTGTTGTGACAATTTTAAAAAAAAGGGTTTTTTTTATCCCTAATGCTTTATATTTCAGTGAAAGAATGTGCTCAGTTTAACTACAAAGATAAGGAGAAGTTGAGAAACCTGTTTACATTTTTGCCTTTGCACAACCCTGTGCATGAGCAGCCCAGCAATAGTAACGAAAGTAACTCGTCACAAACAGCTCGAGCCTGCCAGCAACGAAAATTAATGGGAAGGCAAGGATTTTCTTTTGATGTTGGAAAGACTCCAGTAAAAACTGGTTTGTACATGGGAACATGGTGTCAGACTAGAAGAGAATCAGCTTGTCTGACTTGTGGTTTTCTTGACAACATTCATCTTCTCTTGGCCTGATAGAGAGCAATTAGTGCTTGTCAGTTGAATCATGTGTTATTAAGATCATTCAGGCATTTTTTAATTATGATTACCTAAACAGACAGCAAAAGAAATTCTCAAGCAACTCTAACAATCCACTTCCTTTTCAGATGCTTCCAAGTCTTTTCTCCTTTAATGTTTCAAAGTATGGTGTTGGATTTTACCTGCAAAGACCTTGGTACCTTTTCCATTTTAAAAAACACATTAAAAAAAAACACATTTAAAAAAAAAAGGCACTGTAGCCTAAAATCCATGCACTATCACTTTACCAGATGCTCTGAGTAATGATTTTTTTTTTTTCAGTTATAAAGTAGATCAGTCTTCCCTAAACCCAGTAAGCTGCTCTATATGCCAAGACTTGTTTTAGAACATCTAAAACAATGCCTAATAGGTTTATAATGATACAGCATTCCTAATACATACTTCTTTCTTTCACCATCACAGATTCCCAGTCAGGATATGAACAGTGTCAGGAATGACATCATCTTTGGGTGGTGTTTCAAACTCCTCCCCAAATAAAATGGTTCCTTATCACTGACTTGGACAGTTTTTCCCACTGTAAAGAAAGCTAAAAGCAAGAAAAGACTAGACATAAAGTTTCTAGTTATTTAAATTCCAGATATCAGAGTAATTGGATTTTATAGACCTTGCACAGAGGAGATCAGGACAGCTTCAGTCTTAGGTTTGAGCTTAGAACACCACTTTTAGAGCAACACTGTTGTTTCTTCCCTTTGGCATTTCTCCCTCCTCTTTATCAGGGCATTTTGTGAGTTCCTAAATTAACATTTCCTTTTTTTCCCCTGCTTGCTGCAAGCCTTGGCCCCCAGAACTCGCGAGCTCTTCTTGCTGTACCATCTGCTCCTGCACGAGGCCAGCCAAGGGCCTGCACAGCATCATTTGGGAATTGGGAAATTAAGGTCCCAATTCAGTGGAAACCCTGATATCCCTCTCAAGCACCGCTCAGTGCTCTGGTGAGCTGTGCATTTCCTCTGCAAGAGAAGCTGTGTTAAAAGGAACACACATTTCCAAACAAACAGGGTAAATATTTAGCGTGCACCTTGATTTTAATAGGCATCAAAATCCTGCTCCTAAAATGAATGATATTCAAGTATCTATTACCAATTCCCAGGAGTACATCTAATGAAGGATCCTTGAGGATTTTTCTTTTTGGAAAGATTCTTCACATTTGTTTGCAGCAACAGCAGGAAAACAGAACAGGCACAAGATGACTCTTCCTGCATCAACACCATATTTAATATCGTATTTAAGGGGGTAAAATCTCATACGAGGAATAGCCAATATTTTGGGAAGAAAACCGACGATAACAGCCAATTTCCTGGAGTGGAACAGATGCAAGTTAATGGCACATTTTCTAATAAACACCTGAAAGCTTATTAAAATGGCAATTGGGCGGATGAAGGATGAAGGGACTACTCTGCACACGCAGGAAAAAACCAAACCAGAATTCTTAGGATTATTTTAATTTAATTTTGGTTCTCTTGTGAGCCCTGGTTCCAGTATATTACGTGTCTCATTCTTCCACTGGGGAGACTCTTACGGACTAGTTCTGAGGTACTGTGGAGAAAAAAGGAAATTACTCATTTTTGGCTCAGCTCAGAGCAGACCATTATTTGCAGGTTTATGAACTATTATGGAAATATAAAAGCTGAAAAAGGTAATGCTGACCAAACCACTTAAATCTCCAAGTACAATTGCTGATCCCTGGGAAAGCAGATAGAAGACTAAAGTGACATCCAAGACTGCCATCATCTTTGGTTTCTGTTTGCTGGCCAAGTTTATAAGAAAATCAGTATTCTGCTTCCTAAATTAAAAATCTGAGTGAATCCTTTTGCTGCAAGATCTCATCATTATCCCCAGTAACTACCATCATCAACATCAGATTGGATATATTCAAGGCATAGTTAAATAGGTCTGAAAAAACTAGAAATGAGAAGAAACAGGAGTTTTTACCTTGGATTCAGCATTCCTTAGTAACAGGCTATTCTGAGGAACCTGATGTCCCCATTTCATTACTCAGCCTGTGCCTACCTTTAATAACTTCTCCTACTCATGGGTGATATAGTATTTTTATACAAGGTTTGTCTTTTGCATAGACTTGAAATATTTATACGTTTAAAAAAAAAATCATAGGAATAGAAATTTCCTGCAAGATGCTGCTTTATGGTTTAAATAATTTAGGCCTATGATAACTACACCTAGAAACAGTGCACACATGAAAGTTACAGAATTATTTTTTTATTTAGGAAGAAACTACTCTTGGAATGACATCTTCTACCAAAGCCGTCAAAAACGTGTATTCAGGATACTCAAGTCACTTAAATTCTTATTTCTGGAACCAAGGATAACATTAAATATGAACAGCAAGACAACAATGTAGCTGCTGCAGGGAGTTTCTGGATCAAAATGCCTTGTAATTTTTGGTTAAGATCTTTCTGCTCTCTGCAAGAGGGCTAAATGACAAAGAAACACGCTCCCATCATCTAAATACTGTGCTTGGCAGACAAACACACACACGAGGCTCTTACTCAGTGCTGCCAAACCTATTTTGAGTCAAAACCTCAAGCTTTCTGCAATGCTGTCCAGTAATGCCACCTTTAAGCAAACTGGTTCTTAACACAGTGGTGGGGTTTGATTATAGAATAAAATTCCTCCCCCTGCCTTTTCCTGTAAATATTCACTCCCTTTGGCTACCAGTAAAACACTTGAGCAAACCAATTCTTGCTGAAACAAATTACATTGCTCAGAAATTCTTCATATAAAGAGCTGTGCCTGATGTTACCACCCTCAATGGCAAACCCGACTCACCTTCTGTTAGCCAAACCCAGCTGTAACAAATACTTCAACTCCTCACTCAAGACAATTCCTGTTCTCCAGAAAATTGCCCAATATTTGCTGTCATCCCTCCATTAGGTTCTCCCAATCTTTCTTACAGAAATTACCAAAAGGATGTCAAGTGTCCAACAACTGTGAACCCTGCAGTCTATAATTCTCCTGCTTTTCCTGTTCATTAGCCACTTTTAGTTAGTTGTTTAGTATATTATTCATTCTTGTTTCCAGTCCTCCTCCTCCTGCTGCTGCAGATAATCCACTGATGTTGATATAATCCACAAATACCATCAGTCACATCAGTTTGTGCTGCTGCCTTGAATGCTGCAGCAGAACTCTCCAGGATGCCACTTAGATTAGCCCACGACGTTCAGGCGATGGCTCCAGGGCAGCCACCTTGCTGCTCTTCTAGGGGGGTCACACACAAACCCCATTAGCAGGTCCTGCCCACTTTAGCAGCCTCGCTCCCAGGGGATCTGAGCACACCAGAACTTGCAGCTCCCGGGGTATCAACACAGGCAAACACTCACTTCGGATTATTTTAAGCACACAAATTAATCTCTAATTTTAACAAAACCCGTAAGAACACACCCAAGTCAGAATATCTGTAATAAAGTGCACTCTAAGAGCAACGAAGTTAATTTGATACCATGTGCTGATTTATCTGGAACAAAACAGGACCTTGGAGTACAGTGGAATATTTTCATTCACAAGTGAAACAAGTCACCCCGAAGCCTCGAGCACTATTTCTATGATTTTCACTAGATTCATTTGGCAGCAATGCGCTCTTAAGGTGGCAACCAACCCCCCAAAAAAGTGAGGTAAGCACAGATAACGGAAAAAGATAAGAGACATTTTTCTCCTCTTAGTTTACGCTCGCAGGAGCTGCTGCACATGCACAGTTCCCTGCCTTGAAACTCCCCTGCACCACAACAGTGGAGAGAACTGCATTTAAGAAAATGTAATTACAAGACCACAGAGAACAAAAGAACTGACTAGAAGGCAAAACTCTTACAGCTGGTGATGTCTGTGTTCGTTGTGTGAAGCAGAGTTGGGCTCTCGGGTCAGGACAGGCATTGGAGAGAACTGAGGGTAAAAGCTTCACTGATGTTGCCATAAATGCCACCTTGCATAAACACGCAAAAGCATCTGCTAATCCCATGTTGATTCAAAAATATTTTAAGATTATTCAAAATTTTGAGCTGCCATTTGTTACATACTTTATTATTTGAAATATTTTTAGTTATTTTAAAACTAGTGTTTTGTAACAGTCCAGACAGATCCTTCTCATTAATCTACTGAGCCACCAAAAAAGCACAATTATTCTAGAAGCCCTCAAGAATTTTAAAGTATAGTTTCATAGAAAAAGAGAAATTTGTACAAGTAAACTTCTGAGAAAGTACTGAAATAGATTTGGGTTTTTTTTTCCCTTCCTTCCTCTTTGTAGAGGGCACAAAGGAGAATTTGTGCATTGTGCTTGTCTGAAAATTCGACACCAAATTTGGAAGAGGTTCAAATTCACCTGTTAACCAGCTACAGCACGAGATGTATGAACACACAGAGAAGCCCTGTCCCAATTTAAAAACTACTGCTTTCAAAATAATTTGCTTACATATATAATTTATTTGCAGTGCCATCAAGAGCAGCTAAGTTGAGGCAGGCACGCAGAGCTCGCTTTGCAGCCTTCTGGTAGGTATAATTTAGCAGTCTGAAAGGAGTCCTCTAACTAATTTTGAAATGTTAAGCACAACCTCTTGAAATCTAAAGAAAACAGTGAAGCAAAGATAATCAACATAAGTATTTCTTTCACAGCTGAGAATCAGCCAACTCTACACAACCCCACAAGAAAGCTCCACTGTATTTTACAGAAAACCCAGAAATTTGAGCAGTATAGAATAAATGGATGGTCTTACTGCCTAAAATGAATGACACCAAACATACCCACCAGCTAAAAATACAGTAAGTCATCTGAAAATATATGCCAGGAATCCTCACAGTACCCTGCCCTCCACCCTAATCTGTCCCCTCTTCCCATGTTACTGTAAAAATTTAGGCAGTTTTTAGGGTCTGGGATCCTCAATGGCTTCACTAGGATACACAGATGTTCCTAAAATGTGTTAAAAAAAGAAATCCAAGTAATTAAATATCTGAGTCTGTGTTTTCTTTAATAATAAATGCTTCTGCTGAAACCAGAATTAATTCTAAGGATGACTAAAAGCCCTAAATATTAAGGGCATGAAGCCTGTCACTTTACTGTACTTATATTAAAGACTGAATCACCAAAATTAAAATATTACTGAGTTTATGGGAAGAAGCCATTACTTACTCTTACCTAGAAAAAATCAACCAACAAATCCAAGTCTCCCACTGCCAAAGAAGAACCATCCAGTGACTGGGAGCATCATTTTATTCACTACAAGATGTTACTATTTGAAAACATTTATTCCTGCATTGCAAAACGCAGAACTTAACTCACTCACCACTTGATAAAACCATTCTAAATCTGTTCTAAAAGAGCCCTATAATGAAAAATCTAAGCATGCAGGCAGCTGAGCTGTAAGAACAGGCACGAAGGGTTGGAAATTTTATTCCCTGGTATGGGACAATCCATGAGCAGTCGGGCAGATATGCAACAGCCAGATCAGCTCTGCAATTTATTTGTATGAAGGAGGGGAAAAAATAGCAAGGCAGAAGAAGACTGGGGGGGAAAAAAAAAAGTTTCAGGGATTTGGTTCAGAAATAGCAAAGATCAAGACCGAAGAAATCTAAAGTTTGGCAGGGAGAAGGGGCCAGGTGGCAGAACATGCAATGCAGCAGCCACGTGGGCACTGAAGGACCTCAGCAGCAAAACCAATTTTCTAGCAAATAGAGGGACAGCAGAAAAAACAGTTGTGATTTCCAACCTTTGGAAGAATAGGGGGAAAATACATTCCTGTGATCTGAATAGGGTGAGTTTAAAATTAATTCACAGTTCCCATGAAAATTACAGATTTTCAGAAGAACAGATCACTTTTATGTAAACAAGTGGCAATATAAAAGTCTGAACTGACCTTCATCACCATTACTCATTTGCACTAGAGGAAATGGTGCTTTCCTTACTGGAAGAGCAGAAAAAGAAAAGAAAAAGAGTGGGGGAAAAAAAAGGGAAAGGGCACTCTTGTGCTAAGTATTATTAGAAAATAGATAAGCATTAAAGTGAGTTACAGTTGGGCCAAATAAGCAAACCTTTAAAGGCTGCACAGCACCAAAATATTATAAACAAGTAATGAGAAAGAAATAGCTGATTTCTGAAAAACAGGCAGTTGTTCTCAGCAGCAGACTTTATTTTTCACTTCCTAAGCACGGTTCAAGTCACACAAACTCTCAGATTCTTCCATACTTCTTTCAAAAGGAGTTTGCTGTAAGAATCATTAACCCTGATTTTTAACACTATTCCTGTCTGATGAGAAAACCAGCAAAATGCTTGGAAATGGCAAAGCTGGGTGGGACCTGTCGGATGTGACGCAAAGCTGATTAGCCTTTTTCAGCTGGAAATCAGCTGGGGGGTTTCAGCAGCTGGGCACTGCATGGCACTGCAGCTCCAGGCCAGCAGGAGCTGCCATGGGATCCTGGAGCATCCAGGAGGCCTCAGGGCCACGGAGTGCTGATCGATGTGCAGGCATTAGCACAGCCATGGTGTCCATGTCAGCGCACGGCAAACACAGAATTAGACACGACACAAAAATTTTATGGATCAGGGAAGAGGCGAGCAGAGCCCTCCTCTCCTGAGCTGCCTCTCCGCACTCTGTAAATGTCTTTTTGTGGTCAAGCCGAGGGTAAAAGCTCCACCATGTGGGAGAAGCTTAGCACTAGCCCAGGTGAACACGGTGTTTACTCCGTGGTGCATCCAGGGAGCATCATCCAGGCAGGTACCACACAGCAGCACGGCCACCAGGACACCCACAGCACCTGGAGACCCAGGGAAGGCTCCCAAGCCTCGAACACCCCGTGACATTCATTAATTTAGAGCGCATTGTCACTGCACTGGGTACCTACACGTCATTAATACCTGTCAGTTACAAAAATGAGGGAGCTCAGAACACTTCCTATGCCTTTGTTTTGTGAAGGAGTAACTTTTTCCAGGGCC
This sequence comes from Cnemophilus loriae, assembly GCA_013397755.1. NCBI lineage: Eukaryota > Metazoa > Chordata > Aves > Passeriformes > Corvidae > Cnemophilus > Cnemophilus loriae. Next base: position 298,090 of record VZTF01009288.1, read on the forward strand.
ATGAATAATACTTGGTGCTGTATGACTGAAAACAGTGAATAATCGCAAAAAAAGGAACTGTTCCATGTTCCAGTGAAGAGACAGCCTGCCAAAACAAACATATTATGGCTGCGAAGGAAAGTAATGTGTCTGTAATTTTAAACTCTGTCCACTTTAGTAGTTCAACAAGTTTTTATCTCACCCAAACAACAGAAGCAGTAACACACAGCACAGAACCTGCATGAACCGACCTGTACTGTGTGCATGCTGGTGGGGAGCAGCAGACAACTGAAATAAAATGATACCTGTGAAATTTCATGATAAATCTACCTTCAAAGCCCAATACAGTTATGCTACACAAGCAGGATATTAATTCTAAGCAATTAAAAAAAAATTTAATAGAAATACTACCTAGTCTTTTATTCTCACAAGTAGTCACAAATTCACTGGTAAGGCCCCCCTCCAAAAAAGAAAGAAATACATCCAATAATAATCTTACAAATAATATTAGAACACTGACAATGTTTTAGGATTGCATTGATACACCAATAAGAGGGAAGAAGCATTAAGTATTCTTCAGCATCAGAGCAACCAATCTTAAAAGTGTATTTTAAAAGAAAATAATTAAGGAAAATATCTTCGTTGCAGAATTTAAACACATTCACTAGAAGTTTTTTAAAAACAAGAGCCTAATCAGCATAAAGGGACTGGGGTTTCAGCAGTGACTACAGATTTTGCAGGTGCTTTTCAGTGGCCCCATTTGAACAGCTCCTCTATTTATCCCGTTGATTAAGCACATGTTGGGAACAAGGCAGTGCTGCTGTCAGGGTGTGCACTTGGGAGATGCTTCCCAACGCTGCCCAGATCCAGAAATTCCCATCTTCCAGCCTCACTGTTTCAGCACGCACATGGGATCACCAGGGAGGAGTCCAACACGGTGGGTCCCGAACACAGTGAGACAGCAAAACATGGAATGGTCATTCCTAAACAGCCAAAGCTCCACGAAATGGTGCATTTGATCTCTATTTGATTTTATTTATATAAACATGGGTATCAACATCTGGTAGATGGCATCCTGAGGGGACAGTGAGGAGGGAGGTGTCTGTGACCCCTCACCTCCAAGCCTGGGGACAAGCGGCAGGTCCCCTGTTGCTCTGCAGCAGCTGCAGCCCCAGGGAAGCCCCTTCCTGACCCCTTCCACCACCCCAGCTCCCCGTCCACGCCACCGCTTCTCCCAGGCCAGGGCTGCAAACCACGGAGCAGAACGGGCACGGAGAGCTCCGCTGCCCTGCCCGGTGTGGGGTACAACCCTGGCACCTGCTTGGCCTGGCCAGCACAGGGTGGCCACACCAACAGCTCCTCTGGCCTCCACCGCACCCTGGGCTTTCCAGGGCAGGAGGATGAGCTGGCCCAGCCCCAAGGAGCCGGTCAGTCGTGGCCAGGAGCCCGGCAGAGCTGAGCCGTCCTGCCCTGCGTGTGGAGCTCGCGGAGACACCGCGGTTACCGGGCAGATCGAGACAGGTTCCAAGCGTTTGGAGAAGTGCTCCCGAGTTTTCAACACTGACATGACAAGCTGGCCGGGAGCCACCGGCAGCAAACCTCGCCGGGGAATTGCATAACAGAGCTCGGGGTGCCGGGCACAGACATGCAGGCACCCACCAGGGACAGCCATCCCCGGTGTCCCCTGGCTGCCGGACACCCCGGCACGCAGCGCTACCCACGGCGAGATCCCCGTGTGCAACATCGCCCCAAACAAGCCCTCCCTCTCCAAACCTCCTCCCTGGAGCCCGCTCCAGGCTGCTAAGTAGGTTGATTTTCAAGTATTTAATATCCAGTCGGATATTCAGCACTCTGGGTGGGAAAATGGGGGGGTGGGAGGGAGGGATAAAAATCAGGCTCTGTCATCGCTCCCAAGAGCGACTCTTATACCCACACAGCCAGTTGGCACCAGCCAACCGTATCTCTGAATTTATGCTAATTCTGTCACTCATCATTACCAGTCAGTCACTCCGAAACCAGCTCTCTGGGAAACACCCCAGTTAGGCTCTATCCTTCCTGAGGAAGGATGAAGATAAATTTTAAGAACTACTTTTTCTTCAGTAAGGCTGAAACAGAACTGAAGTTCTTGAGGCCGGTAGAAAAGGACTGTTCCAATAAACACACCACACAAGCACCTGCTTTTTTCAAAGACAAACTATCTTTTCAAACCTAACTGAAACATTTTAAATGTCTATAAGCTAAGGCCACTTTCACCAGACACACTGCTCCCAATCATCTGACTTTTAGAGCCAAATCACCTCAGCTGGCCTCCATTAATTTGGAGGACTGCACTCTGAGGTCAGCTAATGGCCTCATCCACACGTACAATTTAGGTGTCTTTGTTTTCACAGTGCAAGGGATCATTTCATCAAAGCTTTTACACAGCCACGCTCCATTTTAAATTCATGTTTCCCTTTAATCTACACATCTCTCCAGTGAGCTCCTTCTCCAGACACGAGTGTCCCCACTGCCTTCCCTGTAAAATGCTGCTTCCCACAACATCCCAACTGCCCTTACTGCTTTTATTTGCCCAGAGAACAGTTATTTATCACTTCACTCTTGGTAAGTTTACCACCACGGACAGCCAACATCTCTCTTATCAACAAGGGTGGAACTGTCCTGCTCCACAGCAGCCACGGAATGGGCCAGGCCAGAGTTTCACTGCCTCGTCCCAGAGATGGGGTTGATGGACCCAGCTGGCAGCTTTATCACAAAGCCACTCTTAATAAATTTCCTTCCTGTTTAGTAACTCATGAACTTCTCTGTATTAAGAATATGAATTGTATAAAGGGTGTTAACTAAAACATTGATGAAATGTATGGGGAAAAGCCTGCAAAGCAAACTATTTACATATACAAAAAACTGTGTGACTATTTGGATAGAATGCCTCCATGCACGTGCAGTAGGAACCATTCAGAGATGCATAAACCTATTTGATGTTTCATCTCAGGAATTATCATCATGCCAGTGTCTGCGGTGGAACTGAAGGAAACTCAAGAGATGCACATGTTGAAATCACCATCAGTACCTCCTACAGCAGCGATATACTCATCAAAGATTTGCCACCTAAATACTGACTTGCACTGATCACACTTAACCTGTCAGATGTCTGATGATCCCAGAACAAGGCAATATATCCATAATCACTGATTTCAGTGGTCTGTAAGTTTTGGACTCGAAACACCAAGCGCTGGGGCATATTTTATTTATACGCTCGATGGCTATAGAGCAGAATCATGTCATTGTTCAAACTGCTTAATCCGTCTCAGCATTTAAAATTAAAGTTGAAAAGAACCACTAGTGCTTTTAACTGTCCTTAAATTACATTAATTGCACTGTTAAGCACTTTAACAGCCTTATGAAGGCAGCTAAGTAAATCACTGCTCAGAAGTAAGTCTGTACAAGCACCTTTCAAGCTCCACACACAGGACAGAGCTGTCGATGCCCCGACCTCCAAAAGGAGGGTCTCCCATACAGGAGGAATCAAAGCAGAGGCTACTTTTACCCTTTGCCCAGGCAATCTCCATGTCAGCATCAACTGCTGGAACATCAATATATTGTGTGCACGGAGAGCACTCAAGTTATGCTGTCATGATTCCATTTACACCCTGTCCTGCCAGCAGGCAGGTGATCTCATACACCTGTATACAACAGAAAAATTCCCAACCTAGAAATTTCTGCTGGCAAGAGATCAACAGGCTGCAATGAGCACTGAAAACAAACTATCCAGCCTTCAGCCAGAGCTCACTGATCTCTGCCTGAACTGCTGCACAGGGCTAAAACTTCACTGCTCCGAGTGCAAAGATGTCACTGCCAGGGTCAGATACAGACTGAACTAAGTCAGTGCTGGTGACCACAAACTCTGGATTTTTAGATCTACAGGCTCTCTCTTTGGGATGTGCTTCCTACATCCCATGTAACTGGAGAATGTACAGGTGTGGTGGTCAAACAACTCGACAGAAGTATTCCTGTGCATTATAAATAAGCACACCTGTACCGACATGCAGAACATGGAACTTGCACAAAATAGCAGCCAAATTCTTACAGCAATGGCAGGCACAAGCTGAACCAAATACAGATCAGATTGCTTTAAGAATAGCAATTATATATATATATATGTATCTCACATATATATAATCTCACACATATATATATCCAGAGATACTTGATATACCGAGAAGGAACAATGGAATGAAATAAAGCAATCCGAAAGTTTCGAGCCATCTGTATATATCCGTGCTGAGTATCAAACCATCTGTATTATATTCTTAGATCAGCTAAAGCAAACCACTGGCACCAGTGCCAAGACTGGCAGCAGAGACGATTTGGATCGCCACCAACGAGAACGAGCTACCATGCCTTTTAGAATAAATTTTGTAGCAAACACCAAAAGGGTTGATCAACACAGATTATCACAGCTACAACAAGCCAACTAGTTTAAAAAACAGCCTTTGCCATCCCACAGTGTTTGATTTCATGCCGTACGATAAACTCTACGCCTAAAAAGGAAATTCAGCTTCTCACTGTCCCTGTCCCGCAGGGAAATGGCTCAAACCACTCCAGCAGGTTTTGCACAACAGCACCAAGCACCTGCACAAGGTGTCACCAAGCCCATACCCCACATCAGCCACTGCAGCGGTTCACAGCCCTGTTCAAGCACACCAAAACCCCACAGGAGTCAGGTGAGAGGCAAATGCACCCCAAACTGAACCCTCAGCAGCATTTTCTGAGGCACATCCTTGGAAGGTCTCCTGCTCCAGTGCGGGACAAGGCTTGGCTTCCTTCATTTGAGACACACCAGCAGCACCAAGTGACCCACGCTCATTTACTACTTCTCCAACCCCAGTCTCCACCATCCTACAGCGCCCCACTTCTCCCAGGAAATTTCATCGATCCTTTGAAGTCTAGCCTAAATTTCAAAGGCAAAAATGCCAAAATATCCTTGAGGATAAAGTTGCTGATGTAAAGAACATTGGATAACCCCAATAATTTTATTTTCATATTTTAAAAGAGCCCAAAAATAACTATTCACCACCTTATCCTCTGCTTGAGATATTGAGAACAACCCGCCTACCAAAGAGTGTAATTCTCTTAGCGCTAAGAATTTTGCATGGGTGGAACTCTTTAGCTAAAAGTGATGATAAATAACACCTCCTCAATCCTGCAATCTCCAGAAACAGTTTACAAGGACTAATACATTAGGTTGATTTGCAATGTTAAACTAGAATTTCCCAACCCTCTGATGTCCAGCTGAAGGATGCCAGAGGAGATGTCAAGATCAAGGGAGCACAACACAAAGTTCAACTGTCTGAGGATCTTCCTTCCTCTCTACCGTCACTGTTGTGAGAATATCTAACTCTGTGATAAGTTTCTGCGTGGAGAATTAGCAGATATAACACATTGCCACATCCTGAAAGCTCATCCATCACCGCACCAACAGCCTCACAGGACCCTCGCTTTGCTGGGAAGCGCAACACCAGCCCTAAGCTGAAGGTACAACCCTCTAATGACAGAATTTTTTTCAGCGTTCACACAGCACTTAGGTGTTAAATCAGCAAAATTAAGCAGCATTTTTTCAACCTTGTGTACAGTTTATGAACAAGCGCTGCTAATTGATAAAAAAACCAGCGTACACAGGTTCAAGAACTTGCCTTCACATTCTTCTTACCTCTAGACCTGCCACCCAAAAGCCCACACACACTTCCATCAATGAAATGGGTCACATATGATTTTTTTAAACTTATGCATACGCTCAATGCAAAGCACCTTCTGAAGAGTCAAATTAAAGGTACCAAAGAACAGCAGAATAATATCCTTTCCCCAATAAAACACATTTGCACTTTGAACTATGCGTATTGTTTAACTCCATTCGGAATCCTATTATGAGAAACTTATTTTATGAGTCTGCCAAAAAGCCTGGTTACCAGAAGCGTAATCACAGTAAGCAATAAAGGCTGACATGGAGGATATTTCTAGGCAATTACAGCAGGTGTTTTAAAGGCATAAAGCTGCAGAGTTATAAATCTATTTAGAGCCACAAACACAGAGAAAGTAAAAGGCGGCCAGAAGGTTCAAACTCGCACAGCACACAAATATTGTTCCTCTTCCCCTGCAGAGGCTGCAGGAACAAGTCCACTGTGAATTTCAGCAAGTCAGAAGAATAGAATATAAAATACTGAGGTACGACAATCACAGCAAAATGAATGAAGTGCCTTCAAAGGAGGATGCAGCACACATATATGTATATATAGATATATACACACATCCATATATATATAAAAAAGATACAAAGCTCAAAAAAAATCTTATCATTTAAGGACTGCTAGATCACTTTTAAAATGTTGTTTCTTTTCGACTCAAGTAAGCAGCGTTGCATGTAGCGTCTTCTGTTGCATGAAGAAGTTTGAAATGACAGTCTAATGGGGGGTGTCTACAAAAAGTAAAGTTGTAGATGTGACAAGTCCTATTCAGACCTTACAAAAACTTGCACATGAGGATATCTACAATGCAGAATTGGTGGAGGGAACTCAGGGAGAGCTGACTTGCCAACACAACACGTAACTTTGCAGAACGATTGCCGGTTATCAAAGTTGCATAAGCCAAGAGACAACACCAACTATAAGTATGACTACCAGCTATTCCACACAACCCCAAGCGTCCTGCCAAGCCCTCCTTCATGTTCTCTCTCACACAGACAAAGGCCTCAAAGCCATGGGACATCTGCCAGGGAAACAAATGAAGTTAAAAAACCAGAAGAACATGAACATGTACTAACCTAAACTTGTGTGTTCTTTCTTCCCAATTCCTCCCCCAACACCTCCCCCTACAAAGACGACGTCTCAGTTTACTGTACTCTTTTCCTTCTCCCAACCAGTCTTAACTCTTGGACCAATGTTTTAAAGTTTCCCTGCCTTTGAAAAAATAATGTTCAGTTCTTAAATGTTTTGCCAGATCTGGACCACACCCTGCCCTCTCCCAAAATCTTGGTTGTTTGTCTCCTATTGCACATAATCAATTATAGCCCTTTCAGGTTTGTATTTTGCATGGTGGGAGCTGATCCAGAAAGGAGATTGTGCTTGTGTGAGCTTGTGTGTTTACACAAACACACACACGTACACACACCTTGACAGAACTGTTTTGTCTCTATAGAACTTCAGGGGATTTTCCTGAAACTGAGTTTTTCACCTGTAAGCAGATAAGCGCCTGATAAAAAGAAAGTAGCTGAAAATTTGCGTCTTACCAGGTCATGCAAATCACTTCAAATATGAAACAAAGGAGCAGAATCCCTGTCATTCTATCACCACAAGAACTGGGAACCAATCATAAGCAATAACTACAGAAAAATGCACAGAGACACCCAGCAGACCTCTCCAGTTCTGCTGTACATTTCACTCTCCCCGTTCCTCTTCCCGGATTCAGTGTCAGACACCAACTCCGACGTTTGACAAAAAAGGGATACGGCAGATTGCCCACCAGCCGCAGCGTGTGCTGCCAAGTGAGAAATACAAGCTTGGAAACAGGCTCGAGATTCCAGCCAGGACAGCAAGGCTCCGAGCATCACACCAGTGACATAACTAAGCGTGGTGGGGAGAGGCTGGAGGGGACGTGGGAAGTTATTGCATGAAATAACTCTGCAGTGCATGCAAAGGAGCTGTTTTCAGTACCCAGCAAGACAACTTCATCACTTGGGATCGCCCAGAAGTAACTGCAGCTTTCTTCTTTCTGATTTTTCTTTTTAAACTAAGTCGAACAGCTAAATCCCCTTTACTAGTCAAATGTGAATTTTCCAACGTAACTTTCCTGTGGATATTCTGTACCTAAATTTTCTTAATGAGCTACAGTAAAGTGACAATTGGCCTTCAGAGCACTCGGCAGAACAAGGATCACCCTGGGTCTAGTTCACAACTTTGGGCTCCTATAACATTAGAAAAGAAAGTTTACATCCTAGAAAAGACAAGAATCATCTTGTTAATTTGTTTGGTACAACAGTGTGAACAGCACATGTAGCCAAATACTCAATTTGTCTTCAGACAGTTTTTAGAAGACAGACATTTTATCAGCGGATCTGTTAACACTTTCCTTCAGAAAATATGTTTCGCCTGCCAGCAAACAAACAACAAAATAATGTGTCATATCTGTAAAACGAGGGAGAGAAATAATCAAGATTAGCTTCAAAGTGCTGCAATAAACCAACAATAATCAAAGGCTGGAACACAGAACTCGTGTTTCAGCCCTGTGCTCACAATCTCACATTTGCTCTTTTAGCCTGCAGTACCTGCAGACACGGTGGCATTACACGGTGATTCTCTGCAGTTCTGCTATTTAACAATAACCAAGGGAATGTGATGCTCACAAACCCAGCGTGCACTGGGTTGGAAGCCACTGCTGGAAACCAAGGCACCTCACACGGGCTGTGCTACGCCCAGCTGATCCCAAAAGGCAAATCAGCTCCGCGCTGGCAAAGGCACCTGGAGATGCTGCTGCTTGTTCCAACCCTTCTCAAGTTAAGAAGCACCACTGCAACTGACTTACCCACTAAAACTGCAGGAGAAAAATTGCAAAATTCTGTTATCTTTCTGTTTAACTTGACATAACAACAGCTAAGTAAGTTCTCTATTTTGAATTCAGGGGTACAGAAGAAACCAGCAAATACTACATGGAAGCACTTTTGAGTGAGGCTTCCAAGATCCTGAAAACATTTTTAGCAAATTCCATAAATTGTAGTTCTAATTAAGGATTAAATTTGGAGACTAAACACCTCTTTATTTGAGGGCAGGGAGGCTTAAATCTTTCTGTATTAATGCTGAGCTATATCATCTGATATTTTTGCTATGACCAACCTATAAAACCTGTCAGCTTCACTCAGTTTACACAGGGCTTTAATTATGTTTAACTAGAATCTGAATGATCTAATTACTTAACATCTTACAGCACAAACTACTGAGGACATCTGGTTGAGCAACTGGCAAAGGAGACGGGAAAATAAAACCACTGTTGTGCACCCTGCTCAGGACCCCTGCAAACAGCTCTCCCTCCAGACAGCTTCCTTTTTCCATCCCACCTGGAATTTCTGCTGCCTGAAAGCAGCGCTGTGAGAACAAATCATCCACCAGCTCAAAGAAAATAGTCAGGTGAAGAAAAACTCTTAGTGCCATGACCTGGATGATGGGATTCGGAAGAAGTTTTTCATTTTGCTTTGTTCGTCATCGGGTGAAAATCCAGATCATGCTCTTGACCTCTCTGGGGCTCCTTCTCCCACCATCCTCCAGGAACCGAGACATGGAGGATCACCTTGAGCAGAAGAACACTAAAACTGGTGTCAGCTCACCTACATCAGTGCCAGCAGGAAGCTCTCACACCTGCAAGCCTTGAAGATCTGAAAGATTTTAACCTTTAAGGGAGCAGATCTTAGTAAAACCAGGGCAAACTCCACTGGGGCACTATGAAGTCATACAGAGAGCCCTGAGGTTAAACTGGGAATAAGCAGCAATATCAGCTGAGGATCCTCCTGGCCACGAACGCTTAAATGGTTTCCATAATGTCAGCCTTGGTCAGAGTCTTTCCCTTGGCCTGGCTCCCTGCCAGGGTGATATCACACTTCATACCTGAGGACTGTTCAAAGCAAAGGGTGCCCGAAACACAGGAAGCTGCTGCCGTGACCTATATTGAGCAGACAAGCTCCCACTTTGATCTCTTCGCCTTGAAACCGCAGCGCGCTCACCCAGCACATTAACCTGACGTGGTCAAAGAAGGAATAAAACCTGAAAGTTCTGGTTCAAAACCCAGTTAAAGCTGCCGTTTTCTGCCTTTTCCTTAACGAACAGATGGAAACCAGCAATAACCATCTGGGTAAAGCAGCAATAGCTGTAAAGCACAATAATTCCACAAAAATACACTAACAAGGTCAGTTAAGTGTTTCTTTAATTGTCTCTTGCCCGTGACCTTTTTCAAAGATTTCAGATGAAAAAACAAAACCAAAACAACTTATAAAAGATCCTTTGGCATCTCTGACAGTATCACAATTCGATTCTGTATCCTGGGGAAATTCCAGTTGGGGAACAACATTCTGCCTTCCCAGATTTCCCCCTGCTTCCCCCCGACCTCCCAGGAAGAACATCCAGCTTTCCATGCTCCACGACAAAATTGATTATCCCTGAACAAGCAGTAAAACTAAACCATTCCTGTACGTGCAATGCAGCAAATGTTTTGGAATCCTTCAAGATCAAAGCCACTCTATTAATAAACTTATATTTTTATATTCCTTGCAGCTGAAAAATCCAATTAAAACACTACAGTGACCTTTTACCAGAGAATGACTGTCACAGTGAGGACAGGATCAGAAGACACCCGAAGCAGGGTTCCAGCAAAAATGAGATAGACAGGGAAAGAGTCTCTTGCAGTTGTTTTACTTCAGTCACTGGGGTGGTAAAGGGTGGCCTAATTCAATAGGAAGATCTGAGACGCTTTTATTAGGTCTCCCAAGTAGTGTAACTGACAGTTAAACAAACAAAGTGTCAGGCCTTAAGTCAGCATTTAAAAAGTAAATTTATAATGAAGAGCTGACAATCAAGACACTGTACAAAGGGGCTGCTGCCAACCAACAACTTAAAAAAAAAAAAAAAGGCAACTAGATATGGAATGAATATTTCTTACCACTGAAATTAACTTCACAACTGGTTGGTAAAATGATTACAGCAAATAAATAGGGCACAAAACACTATGAAGTGTGACTGCAGTTTGCCGTGACATCCCTGGAAGCCAGGCAAGAGCACTGGATCCCAGCCCAGCAGCAGTGGCTGTGCTCTCCCACACCAGGCATTCCCCCTGCCTCACCAGCTCCCATCTCATCCACCTCATGCACAAAACCAAAGTGCATCCAGAAAATGAAAACTAACACACAGAGCCAGCATCTCCTGGTATCAGCACCTTTCACTCCAGCTTGTGTGCTCCGGAAGAACGCCTCTAACCCCAATTCCTGCCTGCCATCACCCTTCACCAGCGAGGATCCTGCCGGCTACCAGGAGTGCAAAGCTTGGACCTGGAGACACAACAACCTTCGGCACACAGGCAGCAGCCAAGCACGGAAAGCACCTTTCCAACCCTGGCAGACTGTGCTGGACGGCCAAGCACAGCGTGCTGCAGTCCCAGAGTAACTTTTTAGCCCTTGCAGTGAAGTTAATTTTCAAAAAGATGGCACGTACAACAGCTCTGGGGCACAGTGACCACTTTCTATGATCCTGAAATCAATCTGAACTACTAAATTCTTCTTCTAATCCCAGTTAAAGTAGGTTTTCACAGTTCCAGTTTTAGACTTCAAGTTCTATTTACAGGACAGAAAATCCCAGACAGTGACACTAATTAAGTTTTACTTAGCTTGGCATATTAAAGAACTAACTATTCTCAGGATATGCCAGAACATCTCAGATGCTAACAGATTTTAATTTATCATCTAAACCAAGCTGATCACAGCACAGTATGTGTGATGTTTTAATCATTTGTGCTGTATTTAACACATCACTCCAAGAAAAAAATCCCACACAGTTCTGGTCTCACCAGATGATGGCCTGGAGCACACCAAAGGCCTCACAAATAGAAAAATGTGTATCACAAGTTGTACAGAAGAACTCAGCTTTTACAATAAAACTTTCCAGTCGTGGGACTGACCAAAGCTCTGCATGCACTTAAAAGAAAACCTGAAACCACCTCCTCCTCACAAGCATGGAAACAGCAAACCAAGTTTTGGACATAAAACTGAGAGCACGGCTTAGTAAGACAGTTTAATTTGATTCAAATCCTGACCTAAACCAGCGAATTAATCCCCAGTCCTGCAGGGGTGAAGGACTGTCAGTAACACTGATGGCACCCAGAGTCTCACAGGATCAGGACTCACAGCAAACAAACCTTTTTCTTCATCAGGAAAGTACAAAAATAAAATTCTTACAAAGAACAAAATAAATTCTTATAGAACAATTCTTCCCTCCTTACTGTCTGCTTCATCCTGGGAAGCAAGAGCACAGCAGCCCCTGAGCTCACCCCTACACAGCCATGAGTATCCACTCACTTTTGGAAGAAATGAAATGAAGATATTCTGAGTTTCAAGTGGTAATTAGGAGCATAAAGTACATTTGCCTAAGAAAACAGACAAATGTGTTGTGAACAGCAGCAGAGAGATGAGCTGAGGACACAGTATTAGCAAGCTGCCCTTTTCCAACACCCCAAGAATTTCGAAAGCAAGACTTCATGCCAAAGAAAATGTGCAGAAACCTATAAGCAAAAGAAAACTCAAGCTCCTGAAAGAGGCAGGGCAGAGCTGGAAGAGGGGGAGGGAGGAGAAACCAGTGCACTCAACTGTATTTTTTTAAATCTATGAAACACTTCTTGCACTCACCTAAAAGAAACTAAGGTTACCATTGTGTAAACAACTCATCACAGAAGTCTCTCCACAGAAAATCAATTGCAAGATTACTGTCTCTGTGTTTTTAAATGTTTAATATCATCCCATCCCCACAATTAGTATCAGAAAAGCAACTATGCTCATACCAGACATACCAAACCAAAGCTGAGTTCTATCAATATTAACACACAGAAATCTGCAACAGAAAAACAGATATGTAGTTCACTGACAAAATTAACATTCTCATGTTTCAGAACCTAGACAAATGGTACATTTTATTTATGGATGAAAATGAAGCAAACATCTTTAAGTGACAACGTGATACAAATTTACTTTGACGTGAACATGCAATAAAACATGTAAACACCCAATAAAAAAATAAAATGAAAAATAATTACAGACAAGACACAAGTATAAATTTTATTGAGCTACTGTGACAACGTTTGTGTGTCACATCAACGAAATAACAAGAAAAAGAATGGAGTTGATTAGAAACATGAGATGAAGGCAAAGATAAGAGGCCACTGGACCAGGATGGAGAGATTCATCCTTGCTCACAACTTAACCCTGGGCTGGGCTAGCAAGGGCAGCTCCTTCCAGCCAAGCTCAGCCAGAAACTCTGACTACACACGTGTTAAAAATTCAGCACATGCAATAGTGCTCCCTGGGTGTTGTGCTAAACAGGGATAAAGTTTATCCACGTTTGCCGAACTCACGGAGCTGGGAGCGCAGCCCCGCAGCCCCAGCGTGCAGCAGGAGATGGACATTCCTGACGGCACAAGCAGCACAGCTAAAGCAAACCTCCAGCCCCACTGACAGCCCCAGCACCACGAAACACTGGTGCTGATCCACTACAAAACCTGGGTAATTTGGATAAAAGAGAAAAGTAGACATAAGAAGAAGTTTCAAGCTACCCCATGCCATGTCTTTGGTGAATAATGAATTTCAGCCTTCAAGTACAGGTCCAACACTTCACATAAGAACTGCTCTGCACATCTCCTCTCTTTGGCCATCCAGGGGGCTCAAAGGCTCCCAGTTACTGTCCTTAAAACCACCAGAGCGTGGCTTGGGATGGAAGATCCTTCTTGCCCTTGGCTGGCAGAGGCTGGTCTGTCCTGCTGAAACAGGGAGCTGTTTCAAACCTTGGGCTGCACTTTGAAATGATGCAACCACAAACTGCTGAATTTTTAATTCAACATTCATATCGCTGGCTGCCTAGAATGTAAATTTTAAGCAGCCTTCAAAATACAAAGGAATCTGAAGAGAAACTTGATAAATTGTACATTACACCAAACAACAGGGAGGTGTGTTTTAAAGTTAGTGTGTCTATCTATGAGTTACTCTAGATTATAACTTTATAACCAACAGCAAGAAACATTTTTTCCAGTGATTTAGTACCAATCACTCTCAATATTCTTTTAGGACAACCAACAACTCAGTTCTTTTTTCACATTCATTTCTGTAGAAATTGTTTTCAGCAACAGCCTGGAAAAGCACCTACAAATCAGCACTAGCACATTCTCTGATTGAGCCATTTAAAATATTGAGAATGAAGGTGCAGAGGATGTAACCACTGAGTCTTGTTTATCCACAAGACAGAATTAAGTAGCAGCAAAAACGAACAGTAACTGCTAACTCACAATCTTGTATCTCAAAGAGGGGCTGGCAGCATTATCAGTGTTTCCCAGATAGAGAAGCAAACAAGAGAGGCAGGGAACGTGTTCAGGGGCCGGAGCCAGGAATGGGGATGGGGCAGCTCCTGACAGTGAGACTGCAACTCCCAACTCACTTGAGAGTCACTGCCACGTCCTGACTGTGCTCACAGCGAATCTGAAGCAGTTCAAGGCTCTGGGTGTCAGCACCAGCCCCACTCAGCACCGCTGCCCAAAGTGAGTGTTCGCAGCACAGACATTTTTGATGGGCTGATACATACCAGCATCAGCTCACCTTTGCCATGAGAAATCTTTCGTTTTCTTTAGAATATTGGTTCAGCGACACCCTGAAACCACAAACACCTAGCAGAGATACCAGCGAGAGCAGAAGGAGCAAGACTTAACCCATCAAACTTCCACTGCATCTCGTCATCTGCAGCACTCCCTTTTGGCTTTGCAGTTTTGTTTCTACAGGAATAAGCCAGGGCATTTCCACTCAAAATGTACAAGCTTTTGCCATCTAAGATATATCTAGTCTGGGTCTTCATTTAAAAAAAAGAAAAAAAAAAGTCAAAAGCTATGAAATTCCCTGGGTTTTTTGCCTCCACCCCTTCTTTTTCAGTAAGAACAGTGAGAATGTTTCTCCTATGCATAATACCTGAAAATACAACACAGGTGGATAGAAAGCTACCAGGAAACACAAACCCTGATTGTCACAGGGCAACACTAAGAATCTGCCAGCGCACTCTGAAGTCACAGCATCACCTCAGGATCTCACGGACAAATTTTCCCAGGATGTTCCCACAAGGACAGCCTGGTGGCAAACCCCAGGTGATCCTTTCATAAGGTCAGCAAGCGCACGTGAGGTGGATTTGGTGGCAACACTACAGCCAGGCTGTTGGGGGACCCACTGCAGTGCCCAGCTGCACTGCCCAATATTTATACAAAGGCTAAAATAAGCTCTCTTCTCCCAACTGTACTGCGAGAAGTTTCATTTCCAAGTCCCAGGCTTATGCTCACTCCTTACCTCCTTCCTTTCTCCATCACTTCCCGCTATCCCCCCCACTCCCTTAAACAGAGTCACTTCCCCCCACACCACTTGTTTTTATTTTTACTTCCCTCTAACACTGCTGCCCTCAGCTTGTCACACGTGAGCCACAGACAGAAGCCAACATTTCTCAGCAAGAAAAGACCTCTGCAATGTGTCAGAACTGATCTTGCACACGCCCTCCCCAAGCCCATAAAAGCAATCCCACGGTGACGTGATAAAGCAGCAGCACTGGACCATCCCACCTCCACAGCCCAAGGGATGTGATAAAATGTTTGCAGGAATCAGACCACGGTTTGGTCTCACCTGAATACCCGTGTGCAACGCACAGCTGGGCTCACCTATACAAAATCACTGGATTCAGCAAGAGGAATGGTCACGTTCCTGTGGAATTTACCCATATTTTAGCCTGAATTTTCATATCATTCACAGAAAGCTTGTCCTGGCACTCCAGATGCTGCAGTCTCCAGGCTTGCTCATTCACAAAGGTACATTTCCACACAAAAGAGCAGAACCACAGGATCTGCTCAGCTCTGATATATGAACTCCTCTGAAAAGCCTCCGAGACAGCCATGGCCTACATCCGTACACACCTCAAAATGCTCACGACCAGAGACACAAAGATATGGGGGAATTTAAAGCATCTAAACACAGCAGCTTAAAAGACTTCTGTGCAGCTGCTTTTGAGCCTTTCAAAGAATGAGTAATCTTCACCTCTGTCTCCCCAGAGCAGATCACTGTGGTCCATGAACCACAGGAGGAGGATGAGCACCACCCCAGCTGCCCTCCCTGCTCCCTGGGAAAGGCAGCACGGCTCCAGCCCCCACAGAAACTTCCTTGTTACCCCAACTGCCGATGAAGGAATCGAATTATTGCAAGGCAAGGGGGCAAGTGAATCGCCAGGGAGGCAAAAAGCTGTTAGACACTAGTGTGACAGGCTCCAGCTTCAAACTCCTGCCTGCTGTAACACACGCACAGGAGCTGTCAGGCACCTCCCGGCTTTAGCACCTTTGTATCAAAAATTGCCTTTATTCAGGGTAAATGTTTAACTCTGCTCAGTCACAGCAGGGACCAAGTAACAGTGCAGTAAGAACTGCTGTGTCTTGCTAGAGACAGAACAGAAGCACAGCCAGCGTACAGTGGTGGATCTAGCGCAAATTCCTTACTGCCTAGTGCTTTCCTGGAAATCCAAGTACTGTTGGACAGCAGTGGAGACCTTTGTTACATCCAACAACCTACACCCAACTGTGTTTAATCTTTTATAAAAACTTAACCTCCAACAATCTGTCTGCATTGCATGTTCTTCACAATCCAACCAGTGCAATAGCCTGTATTTTCTTCATTATAACTGCCAATAAAGGCAGATATCACTGATTTGCCTTGTCAAACCAGACATAACAAAAACAAGCTGAGAACATATGTCACAAAATGAGTAGGATATATCTTATGTTCACTAATTTAAGGACACTGTTTCTGACTGTGAGGTCTAAGATTCTCCCATCTTTCCTGGTACATTCAAGCCCACGTGTGAGCACTCCAGTGCAAGTCTTCACCTAACACTCCCTGTCTTCTGCAAACAATCCCATTCCAGCTTTCCCCCTCTCATCCTCACATCTTTCTCCCCACTCCCCCATTCCAGCAAAGCTGGACCATTGTCACTATATTCCCAATCCAGAAAATATTGTATTTTCAAGGCCTTCCCACAAAGTATATGGGAAAGAACCAAGCACATGTGCAGGAAAAACCTGGATATACAAGATGGGAACTTACCACCCTGCTTACACAGAAAGACTACAAGCCAGTGCACATTGCTTGCTTGGTGCCTTAAAAAATACCGATCATCCTCATATGTGTCTGTTCTCTACCCAATAAATAAACTGCCTTTATTCTCGGCCTCAGTGTGATCAAACTGAAACTCTGGATTATGCATTTTTCTACATCCACTTTTTGCATTACAAATCAGCTTGCAAATAAAGAATAACTGTTCACTGGAATTTTAGACTGCATGCAATTTCTTCTCTAGCAAACGTTTCACCCATTACTTATTTGGTATTGTTAGAAACAGCCAACCAGTGCAATTTTTTTTCAGAAAACTCTCAACCATTACCATATCCCAAATCCTCCCTGCTGCACTTCTCATTTTATCATCCAATTAACCACAAACTTGGCATTACAGCAGATCGAAACATGCACCGATTCTGCCACATTTCTGATGGGCATTATTTCATTGCAGGAACAGAACAAGGGATAGAAAAGCTCTCAGAGATTTATTCCCAAGGAACAGGACTCAAGGAATCCTATGAAAGACGACTTCTTGAGCCAGAAGTACATCAAGGGCCTTTCTTCTAGTATGTCACGTGTGGTGGGTGTCCAGGGACATCACCCCGACCACCACAAGCTGCCAAAGCTTTCCTGCTGCAGGGGAGTAGCGATTGCTCTCGGAGCATGCTGGCAGCAGCGCCCTGGCTTTGCCATCCTGCCCTTCTCTGTGTTGCGTCTTCCTGCAGGAATTCCCAGCTGCTTTCACCACACCTCTCCGAGCGGGTGACGGGGGCAGAAAGGTGGGTACAGCAGCTGGAGACCCTTCTCCACATGCACATTCAGCTACTGTTATAAACAGAAAACTGCCGGCTACTTTTAGGACAGAAACAATTCTACAATTCTACCTGCACAGATACACAAAATTAAACACTCAGACCTGATCGCTAATTCCACCTCTGATGAAGCATATGAACTCCTTCACAGCTCAGCTTGTTCTCTGGTACCATCAGACCCAACTAAAAGATGCCAACAACTCCACCTGCTTCTAATTCAGTAACAGAAGTACTTCAGTATTTAAAAGCTATTCATTACAACTTAGTTTTCTCCAGATTTTGTTACAGATTTTATAAGATCAATGGTTTACCTTAAACAATTAGTCACAGCCTGCACAGAACTAATACTCCATCCTTACTTTAATCATATATGATGCAATAGCAGGATTAGATTTTAAAAAACAAATACATTAGCAAGATTTGCCTTTAGATTTTCACTCTCCAGCTTGATGGTAACAAGTTCTGCCGTTCTGCTCAAAAGCAATAAGAAACCGTACTTTTTACCAGTATGTGAGCCTGTCCTAAAAAGCTAAAATGACATTTTGAGACTTGTGTTTATTGTCAAAATAACTACAGATAGTTTGTTAAGTTTTCAAAGGGTATTAACTTCTTCCATTCGTCCTGAGATCCAACTCCGAGCTGTGGCTCAAGCTAGGCTTACTCCTGGTGGTCAGAGAGACCAGCTGCCTCCTCTGATATCGATATATACACACATATTCAGAAATATTGAGCAAGCTGTCAAGGAGAGCTGCGTGCTGTGCCCACGGGAACACGACGCTCCTTTTCCTGCTCTCAGGCAAAAGGCTGTTTTCAGAGTGAAGGTGATGGTGACACCAAAAACTACAAACCAACCAGGACCACAGGACAGCAGGTTGCCTTCACGCTGCTGAACTGCTTCCAATCACACAACTGCTTCTAAACGGGACGTGCAGCTTTAACTCCAGGGCAGCCGCATTTCTCCAGAGATTTCATCTGCATTTACTGCCACAATATTCGCTGTTTGCGAGGGTCTGTCTTCTCTGAGCACTGCAATTCCCTCCCCATCAAACACGGGTCAATCTACCAAAACGTGGCAAAACGAGGCAGCAATGCCATGCCAATTCCACCATTTCTTTAGGAATCATGCCAGCCTTTACTATAGAAAAGAGTTAATGTTCAGCTGCGTGCCTCACAGGTACAGTCTCCAGTGAAGAGCCCTGTTTGATACCTGTAGGAAGCTGCCATTTTTGCATCTCATATTCCATTTGTGAACAGACCTTTTTGTTCTTTAATTCAAGTTCTGAATTATTTAATCCTGTCTCCAACACTTGAAATATCTTTCCCTATAAACAAGGGGTTATTTAGCGAAAGGAAATAAATAATTTAAAAAGTCAGACCCTAAAGTGTTCCTGGCTCTGTTTTTAATTAATATTGATACAATCTGGAGAAACCTGCTGCTTAATATTGCAAGGCAGGTCGAAGCTCATCAACAGTTAAACGTCTCCTTCTAACAGAAGGTGGAAGAGGAAGTTGGGAGCAGCCGGGTACGCGGCGCTCGCTGCCAGCGATCCGGGACTGCCCAGTCCCAGCTCCTCACAACTTTCCCATGCACAGAGAGCTTCAAAGCCCTCACACCCTGATCGACACGAGCTGGAGGTCGCAGGGCGCAGGTGGAATTGTGTTAAGCATAAATCCTCCAGGCTCTCGCGCTGGAACAGAGCGTACGCGGAAGTATTTTTATTTTCTACAATTCCACGCTCGAAATACGTCAGTGCAAGGGAAGGACGGGGATGGAGGGAGGCATGGACAGTTCTGTGGGACTGAACTTCATCCGCGGTAACGATAGTTTTTATAGCACATTGCTTCATCTGCAAGTGGGAGTAAATATTACACTACCTCTTCGTGCAGATGGGTGGGTAAAAAAGAAAAAAAAAAAAAGCTAATTTGAAACAAATTAACTATTCTGCATACGGGGAAGGTACTCTCTCCCTCCCCGGTCACTCCAGGGCTCTCTGCAGACAGACTGCGTGCAAAGTTAACAAACTCTGTGCTGCTCACAGCCTGCCTGGTGAACCTGCCAACAGGTGAACAGCCTCAATCCGCAGCGCGGATAAATAATCACCAGTCCTCAAAAGCAGGTAATGAATATTGTTCAAACAACTCTAAGCTGGCGTTACCAGAATGCTTCAAAGGAGAAGCTACAAGCTGTTCAAGTCAGACTGTCACATTTAGTCTGCAAAAACGAGATTAAGGTTTGTTCAGTGGTACTCCACAACAGGTTTTACAGTATGCACAGAAATTAAATTATGATAAAAGTGAGCTATTTTTTACTAAAAACAGAATAGAACAATCTATCAAAATGCCATTTGGCTATATTCATTACATTTTAGAATTTAATTTACGTGATAGATACTTTAGCATAATATGTTTTAATCAATAAGCATTTCTGAAGGCTTTATTTTTATAGGCAATATTTAGACTTGTTCACCGTTAAATGTAACGCCACGGCAGCGATGTTCGGAGCGTTTATTTTCCTATGCTGAGCAAGTACAGCCACACATACACAGAGGCAAAAGCAAAAGTCCACAATTAGAGATGTCAGACCTTGTTTAACTACATCTTAATTTAATCAATTTTATTTTATACAATTCTACATCTGGATCTCATTTTCTGTATTCCTGTAGGTATTCCGGGTCACTATTAAGAACCCTTTCAAGTTAGCAAAGTTCAGCCAAGTCTACCTTAATCCAAAACCTTTAAAAGAAACAATAAAACGCGAAAGGGGGTAGAAGACTGCAGAGAAACCTAAAACGAAACGCTACTTTACCCCACCTCCTAATGCACCTGAAAGTCGGAAGGGACCAGCCTCCTAGCACAGATCCCACGCAGCACTTCCCGCTTCGGGCGCTGCTGGGCTGGGATTTTTAGCATCGCTCCCGCACGCCCGGCCGAGGGGAAAGGAGGGCAGCAGGACCCGGGTCCCGCTGCCGGCCCCCCGCCAGCATCCCCTCACCTCCAGCGGGAATGCGGCTCTGCCCAGCATCAGCGCACCATCCCTCCGCCTGCCGCAGCCTCCGGCCGGCTCCAACGCCGCCTCCACGGGGGCCAGGGTGGGCAGCCGCCGGCTTTCGAGCCAATTTATTTAAACGGGAGGCAGCGGCGGGTTTGGAGAGGCAGGGCAGCGCCTTCCTGCGCCAATCAACTGGGAGACACGCGTGTTGCAATCCCATTCACGGCGGGAGCAGCACCGATACAGCGCCTGACAACCCCCCCGGCCCGGCCTTATCTGTACCCCGGCAACTCAATTAAACCGTGGGGCCGCAATTCCCCCGGGGACGCTCCCCCGGGGCAGGGGGAGGGAGGCCGGTCTGCGAGGACTTTCCCTCGCAGGAAACGGCACTTCTGGGCTCTCCCGAGCCAGCACAGTAAAGCATCAATATTCCGCTCATCTGTCAGATCCTGGACAGCAGGAGAGGCTGGAGAGCCCGTGAATTATGTAACGTGCCC